>CAEGAE010011934.1:0-27516 GCA_903067095.1 Girardinus metallicus | reverse complement strand
CCACCCTACAGAGGAAACCCATTTCGGCCGCTTGTATCCGCGATCTCGTTCTTTCGGTCATGACCCAGAGTTCATGAGCATAGATGAGGGTAGGAACGTAGATTGACCAGTAAATCGAGAGCTTCGCTTTTTGACTCAGCTCTCTCCTCACCATGACGGACCGGTACAGCGCCCGTTTCACGGCAGACGCTGCGCCAATCCGCCTGTCGATCTCCTGCTCCCTTCTTCCCTCATTCGTGAACAAGATCCCGAGATACTTGAACTCCTCCACTTGGGGCAGGACACCCCCCCTGACCCGGAGAAGGCACTCTACCCTTTTCCGGCTCAAGACCATGGCCTCGGACTTTAATATGAGTTACAACAACATTTAATCAATAAAGTATTTTGGAATTTGAATAAGGAGCAGTTGGTCCCCACAATGTGAGTATTTGTTAGATAAATTGTACTTACAATGTATCCAATACGAGGCACACACATACATACACCCCTACACACATACACCCCTACACACACGCACACACACACACACACTTCAGTGATGAATACTGCTGGTATTGACTGTCTCTATTGATGACTGCAGTGAATAATGTGAAGGTTGTGTGTGACCATGAGACTCTGGAGCTGTAGCCTCATTAGTCATGTCCTGTGTTAGATGTACAGACACGTAACTAAAGGTTGTAGAGACAAACTAATTACATCATAGTGGCAGTCATTCACCCTCAAGATGTTTAACTGGAGCAGAAACTGTTGCAGTATCGGTAACAGCAGGAAGAATAAAGCTTCCGGCTGGTTAGTTCTGAAATATCGACAAATTATCACAGGGTTGGTGTCTTAATTACAGATTTAGTATAATCTTAAAGCACAAGAAGGAAAAAAAACTGAAAGTGTGCAAGCTCTAAGTTATAGATTGTCCTACTGCCAAACACTGTCTTAAATATTTACTTGTTAAAGGGTTAATTTGGACTTTTTTGAAGGCAGGTTCTGTGAATGTATTATCAGTAATAGTTATTTTGCCTGTCGTAGAAAGAGATCATTTGACTTAGAGCTTGTTGAGCAGTAAATAAATCCTCTCAGCGCTGGAAGATGAAAGCATGGAGCGTTTATTGAAAATTTCTGCTCATCATTTTTGTCAATGTCTTTACTTTTTGTTTGTAAATCAAAATGTGGTGAAAAAGTAAAATGAATAATAGTGCATCCAAATATTTTTTATAATCCCCTACAGAAAACATGTTGATATTACACACTGTAAATGCAGACCTGGTAATTAATTGAAAATAGTAAGTAGTCTTAAATCAGTTATCAGCTGTTAACACTCACTTTTAGTAAGTTACATGAAACTTGTGGATAAAAAGTCTCTCCAACTCACTCTGCTTGAGCTGAGTTAATTTAGAAAAAAAATCAGTTTCTGATAATTGTGCTTTTTCTCCTGTGTTGGAAAGTACTTTCACTCAATACTGCATGCAAATGCGATGATTTACTTGAGAATTTTTCTTTTCTGGAGCCAGTATTATATATTTTTTGTATATATCATGTATTTTAAATATTTCATGTAATTAGCACTGCTGTGACGTGGGAGAGAGAGGTGTGAAGATGGTGCAACACAGCCCTCACCAAGGCTGTCACAGGTTCAAGTCTCAGCCTGATGACCTTGACAAATAAGTTACATGAACTTATTTTTTTTCACTTGTACTACTTTGCTGTCAACACTTACTTGCGTAAAATAAATGAGGTTTTCTTACTCACTAATCTTAAGTTTACTTTGCTTAATTTTTTTGAGGCTATGCGTTTGGATAATTTTTTTAAGTAAGGTGAACTTGTCAGATTTTACTGTACTTTTTCTTCTCTGCAGGCTACCATAAATTGTTAATTTTTTTTACTGCCTAATTACAGTAACATATAGAGCACATTACTCTGCAGAAATAACGATTGAGCCTTATTTTAGTGGTTTTAATGATTGTTCGTGTTGTTTTTCACTGTTTCGTTTTTCAACTTGTCTTTATTATTAAAATGTACTGTTCATGAATTCATCATTTCTGCCAATCAGTTTTTATACATTACTTTGTGTTTATAAGTCAGAACATGATCCATTCAGTGTTTATAAACAAAGACCAACGCTTATTGTGGCAACAGAAATATGGCTGTTAGCAGATGGACGTTAAGCTACGACAACTCATTAATCACAAGAGACCATGACTCCCACTTTAAAAAAAAATACTTTAACCAGTAGTAATTGGTTTCCAGATCCATGGACAGTTACTGAATGGATGGATTCAAACTTCAAGAGAGAGACAGTGAGAGACATGAACATTTGGGTTAAAAAAATGCTTCATGAGTTAATCTATTTAAGTTGAGTCCTTGCAAAAAACTTAAGTATATAACTGGTAAACAAGGTATCCCACAATGCATTGCGCCACCACCAGCAGCAATTAATTAAACCACTTTCTTTGTCACAAAAAATAGTTTGAAATACTTTTTACCATCTAAGTTACTGTGGTTCAATATATATATGAGAACAATCAACACATTTTAAATAAGTTAGAAGTAATGAACATATGAGTGTTGCATACTTACTAAGTTCAGTTTACTATTAACTTTATTTAGCCATGTTACCCTTAGAGAAAATAGTTGAGTTAAATGTACTCAAAGTGAATATTTTTTAAAATGAATTGTTAATGTTAATAAACTTAAACTGTTAAAAGCAATTGGTTTCTTCAAATCGTTTGGGTTCAACTAAGCTACCAGGTTTTAGTGTGATCAGTAGGCTGAACTGCTTTTGCTGACTCCTTTCTATGCAGAGCAGCAGTGGCTCTACTGCAGAGTAGATCCTTTTCTTTGAGGCTCAGCTGGGGAGGAAGCTTATTTAAGGTCAACTTGCTAATGGTCCATATCTGAAAACCATAGCTGGACAACGGGAAGGACCAATAAAGTCGGAGCTTTGCATTTTGGTCAGCTCTTTCTTCACAACAAAAGAATGGAACAATGCCCTTTTTACTACAGGTAAAATCCAGATCCACCTACCCATCATCCCTTACTCATAGAATGAGACAAACATATTTGAACTTTCCCACTTAAGGTAAAGTCTCGAGAGCGGTCCATTCATCTGTGATTGAGAACCAGAGCTCAGACTGAGAGGAGCTACTCTCATCCTGCTATTTCACACTCAGCTATGAACAGCTCCAGAACACTAAAGGTCATGGCTCTAAGTCTCCACTGGAACTACACCCTGGAGATCCTGAGCATGCACACTGCAACCCGGATCATTGACAGGATGCGGCCATGTTGGAGTCCAGCCAACACTGAAAGTAAGGTCCATTTTGTGCCGACTATAAGGATAAGATTCTGCTCTGGCATTCCAGAGACTAGAGAGCCCTTAAAACAATCGTTATTATTACTAATCATCTCAGATTCACTTTCAGATTTGACTAGGCTGGTGGAGGATTACCATCACTGTTCTGTTATACAACATAACATTTGTAACTTTAACTGGCAGAGACTCAAGGTCTGAAATGAGGCATGACAACAAAACAATAAATGGCAACAAAATAATATTTACAAATCATTACAACTAAACTAGTCTAAGGCCAATCTGAGAATGAATTTAACTTAATATAACTCCTCAAATCATTACCTCTACTACTTGACGTGGGGTTCTCCAGGAGCTTTTCACCAGCAGCTGGAGTATTTGTCTCCCTTTGCTGCTCCACCCTGCTGAGGAGACACCAGGAAGGTAAGTGTTTATTCAAACAGTTGTTAAATTCAAACTAAACCAACAGAAATTCTCAGAATAAACTGACATTCTCCTCCCCACATTCTCCCTGTACTGGAAGGATGGCCAGTCCACCTGCCTGAAAGAATGTTCAACTATATGTCACAGCACAACTGAAATAAAGAAACATTTGGTCTGTAACTCAGTTAAACACAACATAATATCAATAACATGCTATGAATGATGGATCCTCTGGTCTCCACCACAGATTTGAAAAATGGTTTGACAGAACACTTAGGAAAGTGACAGTTTTTATGTTTAACCTTATTAGTCCCCAGTGGTTAATTTAGATATACAATGACATCCTATTCATGTCAGAAGGATGTACAGAATGTCCATTTGGGGACTAATAATCAAAAGTTTCTTTTACCTACACTCCAAAAATATTACATCTTAGCATGTTTGTCTAGTTTCTAGAGCAAATATCTCAGTGCACTTGAAATGAGACAAAAATAACTTACAGATGTTAGATGTACAGAAACATACATGGGAAAAATGTCTTGTTGTGAGTGAAAAAGCATGCCTTTGCCACAAATACATTTTATCAGTATTTTAAGCTAAGTTATGTTATTTTAAGTACATAATATTCAAGAGTTATGTACTTAAAATAAGGTCCGATATCTTGCGAATAATAATGGGTGTTTTATTTCAGGTGTACTGAGGTTTTTGAACTAGAACATAGACAAAAGAAACTTGGTAAGGTTTTTGAAGTAGCTAAAGACATCAACTCATTAGTGGTAGGGGGGAGATGGCTAGACCTGAATATTCATCAAATTCATTCTGGTAGCTGACATTGTTGGTAAAGTCAGAAGTCAATTAATAAACTTTTAAAGTGTCTCTTTCCAGGCACCTTCTGCAGTCAAAATGCCATATAGAGAGATATTCTGCTGAGTTTCCTCAGAGTGATTCCAGGTTTCTACATTATGATTGGTGAACATTTGACTTTTCACTTATCGGGTATCTTCAGGTCACCCAAAGCCTTCCGAAAGGTTTGAGTTAGATCATAACAAGATTGTGGTTGGTTGTGTGATGTGGCTGTGCAACACACAAACATAAAAGCAGACAAAACGGAAAGTAGATTCCACCCAAGGTGCCCAGTGTTTTCTGTCTGTCTATTTTCTCCACCCACAGAGGGACTTTTCACAGTCAAGTAGAGCAGAGCATCAGAGTCTGTGTGTATGGAACAGAGAGAGGGTGTGAGACAGGAACTCTTCCTAAGGACACCACAGGAGGGCATCCGTTTTTCACAACTACAATAAATTCCTTAAGGTTACATTTACTAAAGAATCATGAGCACATTTGCATGTAAAACATTGTCTTTATACCATCTGTGACTTGAAGTTCACATAGCAACTGATGGGTTTTCAGGGTTTATTCTTTAGTCCAGTCTGGAAGAAATAACATAGATCTATGAGGATCAGTCAGCTTTAGGTACTGTATATTTAACATGCCTCTAGAAATATTGGTTTCCTTTTTCCTGCGCTCTATAAAAAGACTATAGATAACTTCGCAGTGAACTAAATCTAGTCTTTCCTAGAGCATAGTCAAATCAGACTGTCAGAAGTTTCCGAGCCTTTGAGCTAGTCACCCAGAGGAAGAAATTCCACTTCTCTGTCAGTCTCATTTGACTGTGGTTATGCCTTTCTCTCTCTCACTATCTCTTTCTCTCTCAGCTCGGTAAAGCTCGTCACTTTCCGATGATCAAATTCCGGAACAGAAAACCAAATATGGAATAAGGGGTGGGTCCCTATCAACCGGATTCGACCTTTTATGGGTTCAAAAGCCAAACCTCAAATCTTTTAGTTTGATATTGTGTGCAAGTAAAATGAGAGCCAGACTGAAAAACAGCAGAGGGGAACGGAGAACAGGTGTCAGCAGAGTTCTCGCTCTGCTTTAGAGTTTTTAGGAGCATCGGTGTCGCTCCACAGCGAGTGGAAAAAAAAAACAAAACTTTCTTATCTCTCCTGCAGCAGCGGGCTCTCCACTGAGAAGTAATTCCCTTTGAAATCGTCACGGAGCCGCCCAGCCAATCAGATTTAGCTGCGCGTGCGGTCTCTAGCCCTCCCTGTCCATATTTGGGTAATGACGTAACAGTCGCGTTCAAAAGGTTCCCCATATATACATACTAGTGTCAGGGCGCCCGCTTCCGTCACCAACGCCAGTCCTAAACTTTGTCACATGAAGCGCAGCAGCAACACGGAGCGCATCCTCACACAGCGGCGGTGACCGACAGAGACATGCAGTGGTGACCCCTCCGCGGCCGGGTTCCATTCTCTTATTAGGCTCCAAGAAAAACAACAAAGAAGAAAAAGAGTCAGAGAGAGACAGAGAGAGAGAGAGAGAGAGATGACAGCTAAAACTCTGGAGAAAGTGCCGGTGAATCTCGGAGGGTTCGTGCATCCCGTGGCAGACAGCGTGTACTCTGTGGACGACATCGCCGCCAGTCTGCCCACCTCTGTGGCCATCTTTCCCAACGCCGACCTAGGAGCACATTACGACCAGATGAATGTGGCAGCAGGTACGACAGACAAGTCAGACTGATCTCTCTTGTTAGCTGGATATGTTTAGTAAATTGTTACAGACTTCTTCCAAAGTGTTTGTTGAGAGAAGAAGATGTGCTCAGTCAGTTGTAGGTTGTAGCAAAGTGTGTGTGCGCGCGTGTATGAGCAGGTGGGTGAATCATGGTTTGTTGTTGTCCGCAGACAGCCTGATGGCCGCTGACATGAACGCAGAGAAGCGCTCGGTGGAGCTCTCCTCCTACTCCAGCGGCTTCTCCCAGCCCGCCTCCCACCGCAACCAGACCTTCACCTACATGGGGAAGTTCTCCATCGACTCCCAGTACCCAGGGAACTGGAACCCAGAGGGGGTCATTAACATCGTTTCGGGTATATTCAACGTGGCCCAGCCGCCTCCCCCTCCACCTCCTCCTTCCTCTTCAGCCTCTTCCTCCCCGGCTTCCTCTGGATCTCCTCATCACTTCTCCAGTGGAGCTTTAAGTTGCACCATGGCGGCTCAGAGCCAGGCCGACCTGGATCACCACCATCACCTGTACTCACCCCCGCCCCCGTACTCCTCCTCTGGCTGCGGGGAGGTGTACCAGGACCCCTCGGCGTTTTTGTCCACCTCTTCCTGTCCGATAGCCTCGTACCCTCCGCCCTCATACTCATCACCCAAGCAGCCCAGCAGTTCAGACGTACCGGGCCTCTTACCCATCATCCCTGACTACTCCGGCTTCTTCCAGCCGGCCTGTCAGCGGGACATGCACCCTGCAACTATCCCAGACCGGAAGCCGTTCGTCCCGTGTCCTCTTGATACATTCCGAGTCCCTCCTCCCCTGACACCGCTGAACACTATCAGAAACTTCACTCTGGGAGCTCCGGGAGGCGGCGGCTCAGAAACAGGGCAGCCACGGCTCTCCTCTGCCTACAGCCCCCAGAACCTGCCCCTCAGGCCGATCCTGCGGCCAAGAAAATACCCGAACAGACCCAGCAAAACGCCCGTCCACGAGCGGCCGTACCCGTGTCCGGCGGAGGGCTGTGACCGGCGCTTCTCCCGCTCCGACGAACTAACCAGGCACATCCGCATCCACACTGGCCACAAACCCTTCCAGTGTCGGATCTGCATGCGGAACTTCAGCCGCAGCGACCACCTCACCACGCATATCCGCACGCACACGGGAGAGAAGCCGTTCGCCTGCGACTACTGCGGCCGCAAGTTCGCTCGGAGCGACGAGAGAAAGAGACACACTAAGATCCACCTGCGGCAGAAGGAGAGGAAAGCGTCCGCGGTGTCCTCCTCCTCCTCCGGGAGCTCCGCGTTGGAGCGCCCGTCAGGCGGCATCAGCGCAGCCAGTGGGATCTGTTCCTAGGTCTGCTTTGAAAACTTGTTTCCCTCGGCCGCCTGACTCACACGAACTCCGTGAAGAACTCTCAGAGTGTCAGTGTGAACGTTCTGGGACGGGGAGCCGAACACCGAATGAAGAACCTGTGCACAGTGGTGCACTATGACGCACAGCCATGCTACTGAACTCACACAGATGCTTATACGAATGCACTTTGCCTGCGCAGCCTACTGAAATATGAATAAATATAAGTCTAAATGTTTCCATTAAAAGGGGAGCCAGATATTCCCAACTGTTTGAACTGTGACACGGCCTGCGCTTGTACATGTAAAATAACGGCAATAATGTTTCAAAGAACTGAGGACACGTTTAAGTTATTTCATTTAATATGTCTGTTGATGAGTGTGTTTCTCCAGTGCCTTGCTGTGTCTTTTGTACACTGACTGATTCAAGGACGCTCCTAATGCAATGTAAATCTGCCCGATAATATGTACAGTTGGAAGACATTCTATTTTTGTATTCAGTTTTGGTGTCGCTCCGAGTTTCCATTAATTGTTGCTCGTGTGTAAAAAAGTCTGAGATGTAAATATGTCGAAGGATAATAGAGTCGTTTGTTGTGATGTGTGTTTTAAGACTTATTAAATGAACGAGGATGAGAAACACAAAAGCTGCTTTTCTTCCTCATGTCGCACCGCGCAGGCATGCAGAACAACAACGTCTCATCTGAATGTATACACACTTTTTGATGTTGGAAAGTTTTATTGGGCAAATCCCTCACTGCGTCATCTTTGGCATATCTGACTCAGTTTAGACCCACTCACTTTTTATTTTAGTGTCACCTCAGGTTATTATCAGACTCTGATCTAGTAGGCAAACATGTTGAAGATAGAAAGCCAAAAAAAAAAAAACTGAACGAATCCGCGTTTTGGCACAGAGAAACAGGAACATCGACTGGGGGGGGCGGATATTTCCAAAATTCCAAATATAGAACCTGCTTATTTTAAGTATTCAAAAAATTGGTAATTACAGAAAAATGAGAACATATTTTTTTTTACATAAGAACAACTTTCTCCAACTTTCTGTATTTATCCATTTTCTCTTCTATATTTGTCTACATTGTTCCACGGTTGTCATCGCCAATAATAATTTCTGTTGCGAGAGACAAACATGGTCTGTCCAGGATTGGATTTTACCCAGAGGAACCGCAGACTTAGTTCTGCACAACCAACCTTCATTCAGTTATTTGTGGATTCAACCGGATATGTAACCAATGAAATATCACACTTGGAACGTTCATTTCTTAAAATGAAAATGAGAATTCCCAAACATAAAGAGTCAAATCTTTATGTTTATTCCGAGGCCGAAAATAAAGACATGATGAGCGTCACTCTGCTTTTTAATCAGAGTAGAAAGACTTCAGAACTGAGACGCTTCTCAAGGTGAATTTGAACAATATGAGCGTTTTGCCATAAAATGATAAAAGCTTGTATTAAACAAATTATGATTGACAGACCTGCATCGGTTTAACGTGTTGCATTTACAAACCGAACAATTTCTTGCTGCCTCTATTGAGCAGCTGTAGCACTCACATCAGTTTAACAGCATTTTGTTTGCAAATGCACAAATAAACACACCTACATCTACACACACACACGCACACACACACCCAGACACACACACAATGGGGAGTAGTGTCTCTTTGAATCTCAGGTCAGTAGAATAACTCCAGTCTCAGTTTTCCAGTATTCATGTCTGGTCGTCGTGCAGTCTGCTCCATGGCAAGAGGAAGGCCAAGGAAATGTACACTAACGCAATTTATGTAAAAAAAAAAAAAAAAAAAAAACAGAATTAATAATCTTCAGGAATTTTTATCCAAATATTTTCAGCAGATCCATCCTTACGGGTCTTAAGTTGATTTTTTTTTTGTCTTTGTTCTCGTGAAACTCACAACATTTGAAATGACTGCACACCTACACTAGATCAATTAAATGTTAGCACTAAAGCTGCATTACGAAGTTAACTTTTTTCTACATTATTGTGATGAAGTTGCCTTTATAAATTCTTTGTCTATTTCTGACAGATTAGACTACTTCAGTTAGAATATTTGCAGGTGAAATAAGTTAGTGGTCTTATCTGTCTTACTCTAATTAGTTAGCAGAGTCACACAATAAGGATGGTTAAATGTGATCAAACTCTATTGGAGACTGAGAACTCTCCAACGGTGGTCTGCCCTGCCACTGACTGACTGCTGCATTCGCTGCTCTGCTGCACAGCAGCGGAGAGGCAGAGCCCAGTGCATCATCAGAAATGCTGGAAGTTGAGTTCACACAAAACAGGTAAGCATTTGAAAGTGGTGATTTTGGACTGTAACGGGTTAACACGTCCCCAGACAGTCTCCATTTCTGCTCAAGCAAACCTGCAAAGCCAAGAGGAAGGTTTGGACATTTGGACAACTGATGTCTGTGTTGGAAAATAAAATATGATGACACCATGTTCCCTTAATGTAGGTCAACAACGACAATGCTGTTGAATAGGCAGAAAAAAATGAATTTGTTTAGAGTAAAACTTTCAGATCAATTTAAAAATACTGTTTGCCATGAAAAGATCTTGATAAAACAGCTTATTTGCATATAATGTAATGTATGATGTGAAGATGATTCTTTCTATTTACTTTATGTAAAACTAAAATTTTATCAAACTATTTTAGGTTTGCAATACTTTAATCACACAATGTAAATTCATCTGTTTTTATCTGTTGCAGGTGATTCTTTTGAGGTTGGCCAACAACATCTCCATCAATGTATTAACCCTTTTATGCATGAATTATGATCCTTTGTGTCAGGATTTTTTTTCCAAATTATTTTTTTGATTTTCTTAAGCCATAAAAAAAGGTAGGAATAATTTTTTGTAAAAGAAAAAATATATATATATATATTTTTTTTAGGTGAACAATAGTAATTTTCTCCAAATACAAAGTTGTCATTTGAAAAATACATCAGTAGTATTGTTCTTTAGGGGTTATCTGATGTCACAATATTTATTTTACCTGCAGGAGTGGTCTACAGTAGAAACAAGGACAGGGTCGGTTGGCATGCTGTTTTGTCTGTCAGCCATATTGGATTTAACAAAAATTATTTTTTGCATTTGCAGCTGATGGCCAGTAGTTGATAGTGTATTTTATGATGCATTACTGTCCACTTCAGTGGTCTGTGTGCATTTATAACATAAAAATCCACAAGAAGCACAAGAAAATGTCTTTTAGATAGCTGTCCACTGTAGTGACCACTATGAAAGGGTTAAAATGTTTTAGGTGAAAAGGTTGAATCTAAAGCTTCATCTAATCAGTCAGTTCATCAACAATGAGCCTTTACTTTCAGGAGTCGAGCTCCTGTTAGCTAGTTTTTTGCATTTACATTTCCACAAATGAAACTGCACTATGTTGAGTTTTATGTTCATTTTCCAGCCATCCTGCTCTGCCTGAGGCTGCAGCCTTGCATATGATTGTTTTGCTGAGTAAAAGTGAACAGAGTAGGAGTGCACTGATTGCAGTTTTTTGGCAGATCTTTGACTACCAATCTTTAAAAAGACCCGACCAGCCAACTCAGATTTTAACCGCTACTAATTTTTTTTTGTCTGAAACTTCACTAAATATAGCAAGTTGCTGAGTTGGTAACAGTGGGGTGACTATTGTTAATGTGCAGGCCTGACCTGGTGGGCCGGTTCGTCAGTAAAAACGCTCTCAGCAGAGACAAAGAGGACAGAGGTTGACTTTTAGAACTTTGTTTAGGTAAATAAAATCGGTGGATAGTACCGGCTTCACATGTAAGTGCCGGCCGATCACCCATCTCCTAAAATTAAGGAAATCGGCACAGAGGAATCAGCTGGCTGATAAATCAGTGCCAAACTATCACTGCCTTCTTGGCCTGGTAAAACCAGCTGCTTGTTCTAAATATTCGTTTCATCCAGAGGCTCTGGACTCAGGCTGTTGACAACAGATTGCTTCCTGGAAGGGTAGACTGTGCTAAGGTTTTAAATTTTACCCAACTTTTGCCTGTGAAGTATGTAATGTACCAGTTCGACGTTAAACTTACCATAAATTAAAGTCCACTTATTGTGTTTTACAGTGTTCACCTCTTGTTTCTTAGTCCCTTCAGAGATGCTGATGTGTCTTCAGAATTAATGACTTACTGGTAGTGATCAGGAACATGGAAACAAATCTCCTTATATTGATTCAAATGATTAGCCTGACAGTGTGACCTGAGCATGAAGCAAACCTTTCCTTCATCCCAATAAGGCTGACTGGACCACAGAACTACTACATGCTACCGGATAAGAACCCGGGTGGATCATACTGGTGATGATGGAGGAATTCATTTGAAATAAGTCAAAAGTTAAGAAGCGGAACGGAGAATCATAAAAGCTGAAGTCTAATAAAGTTGAGGATTATTCATGAGGATCCTCATATTTATTACTCCATTTACACTCAACAGGAAAACAATCGTTATGGCAGATATACAGACCTGTGGACTCAGAAGAAGGCACACTATAAGGTTAGGTCGCATACAGTAGCATGATAGGAATGATAGTGAGTCAAATTAGCGTTTTATGTCATCAACATGTCATTTCTAACACTTCAGTAGGCCTTTAACATGATGTGCTCCGTCTGGATTCAGTCACAATAAGTCAAGTGACAAAACATCAAAACACCACAAAGCAGCAGCTTTCTGTTTCATCAGATAAACCAGAACTATTAAGAAACCTTGATATATAAACAAGTTTAAGGCTTAACCAGGTTTTATAGAATGTAGTGAGGGCACTTGGGAAGAAGGACTAAAAGTATTCAATAAAATAGCCTCATTGCTATAGGGATACAAATATTCACAATAAGGCAGGAGCAAGCTTTGGCTTTAAGACGTCACGATGCCGAGGTCCTTCATGGGAAAAGCTGCCATGTTTCTAACCATAACGCATTATTCACACATTGTTTGGCAAATGACATTCATCTGTGTACAAGGTAATATATGATTCAAAGAAATATAATATCAGATAGGAATGTCCCTTCCTGGCCGCCGTCCAGACCTCTTCCTGTAGAGTTCAGGAGCAGAGCGTTCCGGCTGATTCTCACTCCATAGGTGGATTCCCTGGAAAGGGTGCAGAAAGTCAGAATTCCTGGTGGATGTCTGGGTGTTGTTCCAGTAGGAGGGGAGTGGCTCAGATGGAGACCACAGGGCCTGGGTAAGGTTCCCCCCCACACCAGAAGTCCTCTGGCTGGGGGATTTCAAGAAGCCACCCCTCATTCTCCTTTTTGTCTCCCAGCTGCTCCTGGTCGACCTTTGCACCCGTGGCCGGCTCGGCCTCGCTCCGCAGGACTCTGTAATAGTGACAGTCCCGGCCGTCGTCCGGGTTGTAGGGAGGGGCCAGGATGTCCAGGAAAGCAGCCGGCCCGTCCACCGCATCGATCTGGTGGAGGTTATCCCGCACGGGCGTGAGGAGGCACGGCCCGCTGTTCTCAGAGTACTCAGCCACAGAGCGGAGCACGGAGCGCCACACCGCCGCCGTCTGCAGCGGAGCCAGGGCCGGCTCCAAACGAGGCGGGACAGGAAGACTGTTCTCCAGCTTGTCCAAACACTTGACATTCACCTTTCCATACAGGACCTGTGCAGATGACAGAAAACTGTCAGGATTAACGGTAAAAACTGCTATTTCCAATTTTTACTTTAAATCTACTTTTCAGTGAAGCAAAGAACATCGTTTCTTTTAGAGCCCATGACTGAAGTTGTTAATAGTCTGATTCCAAGTATCAGCCTGGGGTTCAGATCACAGTAATTCTGACTGACGTCCATCAGAGAACCTGACTGCAGTCGTGTGACCCGCCTGTCCGACAACATACAAACTGGAAATCATAACATCTGTAAGCTGCCAGAAAACTACGATGGAATCTAAAAACTAGTGTTGCTAACATGTTTCAAACATAAAGTAAAAACAAGGGATGAACGATAATATCGAGACAAGCATCGCTGTCGGTCCAGTGAATAAAACTAGGCTGATTTTAACAACCAATATTTATTTCCATCTTGTTGCTGCTGGTTTCTGGAGGGGGAGGGAAGGAGGGTGGTCATGTGATGGTGAAGTCAGCTGTGTGGTGGCTTTTTTCAAGGTGTGAAATGGGAAGTAAAATATATAGAATATCGGTTATCGTCCATAACAACAGTACTGATATTGGCCCAGATATTCATATCGTTGCATCCCTACCGTAATCATTTAAATTACCTAAGAAATACTTTAACTCAAAGTCTGTGCTGTGAAAACACAGGTATGATACCAAGATGGTGTATCTGTTATTTTAAATGAATGAATGAAAGACACCAGCAGGAGGAGCCCATCTGGTGAGACATCCAAAAACAGAAATTCTCTCAAAAACTTTTGTAACATGTGATACAATTGTAAACATTTTAAAAATAGAGCTGAAAAATCACCTAACACATAAAGTCCACATGTATCTTTGTCAGAAAGATTGCTATGAACTATTACAGAAAAAGGAACAAATGCGCTAAGCTTCTGTGAATCTTTGTTGATTGTTCTGGGTTTGGACTAAGTTGCTAAGTTGGGGTTTTCTGCCTGACATACTCAGCCACTCTCAAATAATCTCCAACATTCATCACCATTAACGGTTTCTAATTATTCCTAACATAAAGGAATTTTAATAAATTAGGATAGAGATATAGCCACTTTCAGAGACGTAGAAGTGAAGCATCTAGGTTCTATACATCTGCAAAGGAGATTTCTAATCCTGCAATAAAAACTAAAAACTAATAAAAAAAAATACTCATTAAACAAACGATGTACATGTCTTATAAAAGCACAATTAAGTATTTTCGAATGAAATTTCTATTTGGTGCAAACAAATGTGGTCCGTCTTCGCCAGCTGGAACCTAAACATAATTAAGTTCATTTTAATGACTTTCACAACAGTTTGGCTAAATTAGCTACTACAATTAATGAAATTAACGAAGTACTTTTGAATAAAAATAATTATACTCTGTGACTCTTGTATTGTAACAGGGTCATTTTTGTTCTCACAGCAGCATAAGATACATTTAACTCGGGTGGGAGAAAAAGAACTCGGGACACACTGGCAGTGAGAGACCTTGAGCATCCCGTTCATTCCTGGGTGGTCGTGGAGCGGGATGGAGGTCCCGGCCTTCAGCAGGAACACCCCCATGCTGAACACCTCCGTCTCGCAGATATGCATGTAGGTGACTGGGGGGCTCTGAGGTGCAGCTGCGCCGGAGCTCGGTTTGTTTTTCGGCGGAATAATTTTCAGGTCCTTGGCCCGGACGGAGGTCACTAAGGAGATGAGTTCATTGAACTTGTCCGTAACGACGCTTCCGTCCACGTTGTTCGCAGACCTGCAGTCTTTAAACGTGATAAAGGCCTGCTTCGCGATTTTCTGGATCAGGGCAGTTTTGTTGTCTCGCGGCATTCTGGTTGTGTTGGGAAAAAAAAAAACTAACGGTTACCAGGGAGTCCCTGCTCCGCTGTAAAACAGCTGAAAAAGCCTCTCACACACCCTGTTGTCTCCGTGTGTCTCACAGCGTTGCTGGGTCCGACTTCAGAAAAGACTAAATTGACGAGATTACAATAACAAAAAATAATTCATGGTGATAATGTCAAATTTCACCGCCACATACTAGCCTCCCACATCATATTTTTCATCGTCTCGCCCCCTACACGTCCAACCTCACGGGGCATGCGCATAACACGAAAAGCAACCTGGGATATGAAGTTCCATTAGAAAATAACAGGCCTCGATCGTGTCAGAATTTAACACTGAATCAGTAAAGCTTATTGTTAAATTCTGATTAAATTAATTTGATTCTTCTTTTTAATAGGCTACCATTCTAATTTATTCCAAACGGAAATAAACATTAGCATTTCTGTTAATGACACTACATTTCCCAGTAGTCCTCAGGAGGCAACAACTAGAGAGGGGAAGGCCAGACAGGCCATTGAACTCTCCGCCACCCTCCCAATCACCAACATCGCTCTGGCGAGGTTTCAGTGTTCCCCTTACCAGCTTCAGTCGTACAATAACATTTTAACTTTAAATATATAATATTTATATTATTAAAATTAATGGATGAAAGAGGCAAGCTCTGTGTTGCTTTGGAAGTTTCTTTGAGTTTCTACATTTTATTGTAAAGAACATATTTTCAAATGAATGTTCAACTTCAGCACCATTAAAAATAAAGAAACTATTTTTCTATATTATGAGTAAAATATTAGTTTTTTATATTTGGTGTTTATTTATGTGCCATCGTCGCTTTGAGTTTTGAAACCAGCTTTTATTTTGAAAGCGAATGTCGAGTGTTTTTCCGTTTTGGGGCGATGAGCTCCAGCCTCCAGGTGGATTGTTGGGCTTCCATCCTTCGGCTTTCCTGAGTAAAGCAGACTATTTTCAGGTCAAGAAAGTTTGTGAGAAATTGGAGTAGCTTAAGGACTGGCACGACTTTCTAAGAAGACTGAGAGTGAATGTAAAATTTTAAGCATCACATAATGAACAACAGAGTATTTATTTCCTGAAGTCATGGGCAAGGTAGTGGCTGTTTCTAAGGAGTGGGGCTTCAGTTAGTAAGCATAAGACTAAGCGCAGAAAAATGCAACTAAAAATTAGGAAGATATGTTTTTCATTTGCTTTTCCATTAGCACCACAAAAAGACAGGTTTTCTTCTGTGCATATGTTTACCTTTATAGTTTTTGTGGTATTCTATATTGAATATAGTATATTCTTAGAAAGTATATTTCGAAATGTATTTTTGTTCAGACTGGTATATTTTGTAACAACTGATAATGATTTTTTATTATTAATCTTCAATATGAATCTAGTCGTATGGTACATCACATATGGTTTTACTATGTCACTTTTGTCAGCAGTTGGTAAAAATGACTTATTTTTAATCATCCAGTTTCTGCCAAACTCTGTTAATAAAAAAAAAGAAATTATGTCATTATAATGAGATAGTAACTCAAAAATAATGAGATACTATCATATAATGAGATATTATAATTTTGTCTAATTATTTTTAGACAAAATATATTCTTTATCTATGGAAACCCATTTCTGCCACTCTGTTAAAAAAAAGAAGAAATTATTTCATTATAATGAGATAGTATCTCAAAATTATGATACTATCTCTTCATTTTGAGATAGTATCTCATTATGAGTTCAGCTTGAGTAACTGAGTTCAGCTTGTTGTTGTGATTCTTCACATCAGTATTTTTCCCATACTGATGTGAACCACTCCTGTGGTAAACTCTGCCCATACTGGATAGACAGGGTTTACTTCAATGTAGCTTAAATTTTTTTTTTTCCTTTTCAGTGATTATAGATTAAACTGCTTGAAGATGGTTTATTACTACCTGGATGTCTGAACAATTATTACACATTCAGATAATTTATTAAATGAGACATTTAATACTTTGGTTGAGTTTCTTATCCAGAGTTAACACACTGCGTCTCCAGTTGGTGCAGCTAAAGGGGAAGCACTAGAGCCCTATATTAACCTGTATTATCAAGCTGGCTCAGTTTATAATTTTGTTACAATTTTCTTTAAACCTTCGCAAACATGCAGTTTAAGTGAAAATTTGTTCATACAACTGGAAGAATATAAAATAATTAAATTCAGAGATTCGGTTCAGAACCAATATAATACAGACATCTCTGAAAACATCATAAAACAACATAAAATACTAAGCATTGTTTTGGTCTAGAGCCACTGAGAGTTGCTCACCAGGAACTCAATGCACATATTGGTCAAAACCTAAAATCACCAGTGATGACAAGATCTGATTTTTACCCATTTTTTATGTTTTTTATATACATTTAAATCTTTTGTGTTTTATATTCAGAATTTCAGAAATATGATATACTGTAGCATAACACTTATACAGGAAACAATTAAACAATCAGTAAATTTTTATTTAAAGAACACTTTTCACCTTTACACTTTTAGACCAGGCTAAAAGTGTAAAGGTGAAAAACAAAGTCAGATGGGTGGTTAGGTTTGAATCATTTTGGCCACTTAATAACAACAATTCCCTTGTTTCTCCAAAGTTTTTCTGTCAAACTAGAACAGAAACACAATCAAATAGTGACAGAGTCCGTATGGGTCATTTTAAAATTGATAATAATGTTTTCTATCATCATAATGTTAAAATAATGACAGTAATTGACTAAATCCCCAAATGAATTAGTGGTATTTAAATAAGACCATAATAGACAGACAGACAGAAAACAGAATCATGAACAAAACTCACTGGTTTCTGATCTGTGTGATAAGGCTCTAGGATTAACTAAGTCTGGCTGTTAGCCTGGTCCGGAGCAGGCTAGCTGCTCTAGGCTAATTGCTTCACTATCAGCTACCACTTTGTGTTACCACTTCAAATCTTAATTAAGCCAAGATATCCGGAAAATTCCAGTTTAATCTGCTGTCCTGGTTTTGTGAAACAACCCTCAGGAAGGTTAACACCAAAATAACTTATAAAATCAGACCTACCAGAAAAAACTAATTATGCAGAAACTATGAACTATAAATAACCCATAGCAAAACTACAAACCAATACACCTAAGAGTCATGGCAATTATACGTCTTCTCTGTCTGATGACATCATTTTTAATATTAAATTAGATGTTATGATCATTTTCTCAGTACTTGGATAGTCTTTTACCAAATACTTTTTACTCTTACTTGAGTAATTTCTTGGATGATCACTTTTTACTTTTACTTGAGTAAAATATGTTGAAGCAGTGCTACTCTTGTGTACAGGTTTGAAGTGTTGTGTCCACCCTCGTTGAGATCCCAGTTTTGACGTCCTATAATAGTTTTAATCTTAGTGTCGAGTTTAGTCTTGTTCTTTAGATAATTTTAAAACCAAGACCAACAAAAGTAATGGATACATTTAAATGCAACCCATTAAGTTTTTCACTTTAATATTTTCGACTCTGCTAATTTTGTCCCTACTGATGAGGATATAAGAGGGAGAGGAACCATTGTATGCGAATATGTGGATTTTTATGTGGTCTGTAAAACACACGTAACAAAAGAACTCAGAATGAGTTTAGTCCTCTGCCTTCACCTGCCATGGCAGGATACCTAACCAGCACACCGTTGCAACCAGTTAGACTGGAACTCTTTTGTAGGTAATCTTATTTGCTGTCACAGGTACATTTTCTTCAAATGTTTGCAGAAACAACTTCATTATCATGATTACAGCAATGGTCTTAAAAATAGACTTTCATTGGTTTATTTTGTTGTTAAACTAGATGGTCTGGGGAGGTTACACACCAGGTGTAGCTTCAATGCAGAGAACAAAAAGAGAGAGAACATTATGGTAATGTCAGTAATAACTGCAGATTATTGGTGAATGAAGGGAGTAAGTAGAGTGGGGGAAAGTGGCCATTATGTCCTCCAGGAGCCTAAGCCTATAGCAACATAATTACTGAGATACCTTATGACACAGGTGGCCATAAGACTATTATCAATAGACCCAGATCTCATGAAAGATGAAATTTAATATATTTATATACTTACACACAGTGGCGCAGTTGGTAGCACTGTTCGACTCCCAGCCCGGGGTCTTTCTGCATGGAGTTTACCTGGAGTTCTCCCTGTGCATGGTGGGTTTACTCCGGCTTCCTCCCACAGTCCAAAAACATGACTGTCAGGTTAATTGGTCTCTCTAAATTCTCCCTAGGTGTAAGTGTGTGTGTGCATGGTTGTTGGTCCTGTCTGTCTCTGTGTTGCCCTGCGATGGACTGGCGACCTGTCCAGGTGACCCCACCTCTCGCCTTGAATGTTAGCTGGACAGGCACCAGGACCCCTCCTGACCCCAGTAGGGACAAGGGTGTTAGAAAATGGATAAATGGATATACTGACAACATATGTTGTTTGAACTCATAGTGTCTGAACTCTGTAGTCAATTGGTTATTATGTTATGTTTGTTTTGCCCCCTGTCAGAGAACTACATTTCTGTCTTTTATCATGAAAACGTTAATAATTTCTTACGTTGGGGATGGGGAAGAACTTACCATTTAACAGGACCAAATAGCAGTAGAAATACAATTAATCAGACTTTCTTATAATTTTACAAAGTGGATGTCTTAAGGTGACATTTTTCTTTGGTCTTTAGCTGCTTTTTCACACAGTCTTACTGTAATATTTCTGATCCAATTTACCTATTCATTGGTCCAATTTGTCATCCTTATTAAATTTATTGAATTAATTTCCTTGTTCCTAAATTTTGACAGCATATTGGGCAGCGTGAGCTTAAAAAATGAGGAAGGCACTGAATGAAGAACCTCAGAGGATTCAGGGGTACATTTTCAGTACAGGGAAAGGATCCAACAAGACCATGAAAGAGGACCTGTGAAAAATCTGAGGTTCAGTTGATCTTCTATCTATTTGTATCTGTGTCCCTAGTCTATATATCAGAGGTATCCGATCACGCAAAAATAACAAAAAATCCCATTTGTAGTAAACAAAGAAGAACAAAGGAAGAAAAAGAAATGACTGAATGAATTCATAAACATAAACATATTTAGAATCTCCGTCTGATGGACTGGTGACCAGTCCAGTATCCCGTCACAGCTCCTCAGAACACTGAGACTCTACAAAGACAAGAGGGTATATATGGTGGCTGGAATCCAAATAAATATATTCACAGGTAAAAATATAAATACTGCTGAGAAAGCAGAGGAGACTGGGCATTCGCTGTCACTGCCCCTAATCTGCAGAACTACTTTCCTATCAATAGTAGATCTGTTGCCCATAGTCTTGAACACTTCAATTCACTCCTTAAAATTCATTTTTATTCCTTGGCATTTCCATAAGGCCAGACATTGTAATTTACTTGTCCTGTATGTTTTAATTTGCGTTATTATTCTTATGTGTTTTTATTTGGGGTTTTATGAATACTGTACAGCACTGTTTTTAAAGTGCTTTATAAATAAATTGAAATTGGTCCTGTTAATACGACATCATAGGAATCTGAGTCATGGTTAGTTTTACATGGTAGTAAAAGTCCTGCTTTAAGCCTTTTTTTTTTAATTGTTGGACTTTCTGAAGGAAATTCAAACATTTGTGAGATGCCATATAGAAATCTGTTCTGTTCTGTTCTGTCGGTGAGTGGCAGCCAGAGCAGAAGGAAGTCAGCCTGGTAAACCCAGCAACAAAACATGGGGCTGAGTCACCCAAATCTAAAACACTCAAAAACACAAAATTGAGTCACCAGCATCACAAAACCCAAATGTACTGTACTGATCACATGTTAGAAGTTGGCTGGGTTGTGTGTGGGTTCAAATTTGAGTAGCTCCTTTTCTTTTTTCCTCCCTTTTTGGTGTGAGTAGCCGAGTGCATTTGTGTGCATGTTGCATTATGTATGATGCTTCCTGTGTGATGAGCGAGATGACAAAAAGAAAGCGATATCCTCTCCAGAGATAATGAGGGCAGCACACACACACACACTGTTCAGATTGGTTGACATGCACAGTGTGTTGCTTAGAGACCTGTCTTCATTAGATGAGACATGAGGTAATCTCTTTTAATCTCATTAGGAATCATAGGGTTAGACAGAGGCAGTAAATGAACTGAACCTTTGTTTAGTTCTTCTTTTTGCCCACAGTGGACTGATACTGAATCCAAAAAAAATCCCTCTATAAACGCTGTTAAAGATGATCAGTTTATTACCTGAATGAACGCTTAATTGACTGAACTTACATTGTACTTTTATAGTCATAGCAAACACTAAAAGCTGTTTTTCACGCTACCCAGTCAATCTGCACTCCAATACCTCCAATGACAGAACCCTGGACCCATTTACCCCATCTACACCTGGAAATATTTACACATTCATTCAACGATACATGGTGTCTGCTTGTTCTGAGGTCATCCAGGGGTCAGTCCATCCCCCAACACTTCAACATGTGTTGGGGGAAGCTGAACTCAAACTCTGGTTGCCAGTTGACTACTGAGATGTTGATGCTCCAGATAACGCTGGTTATAGATAAAGTCCCTGGAACCAAAGTTTTACATTTGATAAATCGGTTCAGTGAGTTTTCTTACATATTCGTGTCTTTATGGAGAAAATAAATATTAGTAATTATTAGTTATCAAAAAATATTAGAAAAGATCAGTAATCAAACATGTAATCAGTGCTAACTGTGCAAGAAGTACATTTCACAGATTGTTAACTTTATTGTCCAAAAAGCAAAGGTTAACTAAAACGTTGGTAATGGCTAGTACAAAACTGTGTTTTCAATTTAACCCTTGACCCATAGAATCTCTTGGAGCCAATGCTGTTGTCCCCAAATTAGGGTCCCTTAAGGGCGAAGCGGTTTTTAAGGATTAGTTATTATAAAACCAAGAATGCTGGTCTCAAAATCTTTAAAGCAGTGCTGATCATTTTTTTTTCTTTGTTCATATCTACAGAATATCTCATTTGCGTTTAATAAGTAGCAATCAGCCACCCAAAAACTTCTACATCGAAGTGAAATAAATGAACATACTTAAAGGTTTGATTTTCCCCACTTTGTCATGTTTTGTGAATTTTTAATTGTTCAGTTTAAACCTTGTTGCTGTCTTGTCGTTAGCTACTTTGGAAATGAAAGAGCAAAATATGAAACAGATACAGAAGCTGAATTAGAGGATTTATAGAGAATAATTCAATTCTACACACAGCGAGTCTGGTTTGCTTTAACTACAGGAGTGGCCACAGCGGTATGAGTTAACCAAAAGCTACATTTTGTCCATTTTGGTTGCTAATAGAGAATATTGAAGTTACATAATTATTTTTAGTTCTTCAATAGTTTATTTTTAGTTCTTTACCAGGTTTTGTTTTTAAATCAGTGGGGAGGAGACATAAAAATACAAAAGATACTTTAGACAGAAATATGCTCCTTATAGTTTCTGCACAGCTTTTGCAGGCACAATCACAATTTAGGTTGCAGTTAAACAATATTGTTAGAGTTAAGCTGCCATGGAGGACAATGTTGTAAAGCACCCATTCAGTCAGAGATCATATTTGCATCTGATGCTCGTTCTTATAAAGCCAATATTATTCCCCTTTGGTTTAAAATATGCATGACTGGCATTTCAGAGAAGTCAAGCAGGCTTCATCTAGCAGTTGACAGAGCTACAGCCAAGAACCTCTGAATGGAGAGAGTGATTGTCCCTTTGGCTACTTTTTGCATGGTATAAACACGCACACAAATATTCTTATTCATGGTACATTCCTTATTCTACTGAAATTAGCATACTAGGACAATGAGACAATGATAAGGGCTGCTGTGTTTCACTTTGTGGCCTTTGTGTCCAGTCAATAAACAGCCTGTTTTCTTTCATCAGAGCCTGCAATATTTTGCATTGAGAACATGAGGACTCTTTCATTTACTGTCCCCTGTACCCTCACAATATCGAGCCTTCATTGAGAATAATGCCAACTCTGTTCTTCATCAAGGAAGTCAGACAACTGAAGTCCAAGAGGAAATTCAGTTCCTAGAGCCTAAAACAAAATTCAAAACCTTGTTGATGCTTCTGACTCATGCCATCTCTGACTTTGTGAAAAAGAATGGGGAGAAAACAGCTTTTCACCTGAGAGCATACTGATCTGGGACTCCAATCTGTAACAAATATATCAAATTGCATGCGCACTGGTGCTGGGAAGACCTTAGTCTGGGAAAAACAACAACCTATTATTTTAAATGACTGAGTGGACTATTTCAGGATATTAGGAAACCATCAGAAGGAGGGCCCAAGGCTGCTTGAAACCATCATAAGAGGAAAAGCATCTTCATGTGATGAGCCACAAATAGCTGAAGTGACTGAGATGACCTAATCCTATCAATGACTAGAGAGGACAGGACTCAGGGCAGAAGAAGAGACTTCATCACATACCTGAAGAAACTGGGAACAGCTAAGATCTCGCAGGCCTCCAGTAGACGACCCATCCTGGTGATAGCTCATCACGATGTATCAGAGTAGCACAGAAACATGAGCAAAGACATTTGCCAAATTTATTTTGGTTATTTGGGATTTGCAACCTCCGTTTTTCACAGCATTAGGTAGTGATGAAATGCCTAATGCATAATTTTGCATAATTTTGATGGAGTCAGACTAATAGAAAATCTTGTGCAAATTTATTTCCTCTCACCCCTTCCCACTTGGACATGACAGACATGAACTTTCGTTCTCAGACTCCAAATCTCTCACAAACAAATGTATGCAACAGTTCCAACGTAGTCAAGCCTTGGAGGACCAGACATGATCTTGTTTTAATAAATCTGCTGCTTTTGGTTGAGGAGAATAGATTATTATTACTATTACTACACTTTTTTTCTTCTTTTCTATGAAAGAAAACAGTTTACTGCTCTCACAAATTTACTTTCTGATCCCAGAGTTGTATGTTAAAGGCATGAGTGTATGAATACATGACTGTAATCTGAGAAAATGATTCATCACAAGCACTAGTGCATGTGTGTCAAGTCTTTGTGTAGTGGGGACATTTTTCACATATTATACAGTATTATCCATTAATAAATGAGCCTCTACCTCCAAAAGCTCATAGTACCTTCCTGTGTGAGTCATTATCTGTACACAGACAGTGTACACTCTTACTCAAACACACACACTAGAGAGGAAAGTATCTGAAAAACCTCTTGTACACCCTGTGCTTCCTTTCACGTGTCATGTTTCTTTTTTTCTTTTTCCTTTCTGTCTGTCCTCATTTCTGTCCCTTAAAGGGAGGACAGACAAGTCAAAATTGTCAAACTGAGGTTTGGTGAATACATTTGCGTGATCTGCAGCAGCTTGCAAGTACTGGCTGGTAGAAAGAGTGCCAGGAGTTCAAAGGCCAACCTCTGGTCTTCCTTCCTAGGGTCTGACCTTTGATGTCAGACTGCAGCCCTGCTTTTTTGGAGCAGGGCCAAAAAATGACTTCTGGTTCACTGTAACAAGCCCAAATCTTAAAAAGGTCAGTGCAATTGATGGGAATGATTTTTATGAGTCCTGAACTTACCACCACATTGGCCACACACAGATATTTACATAAGTGTTTAGATTAAGACCACAATAGATCTTGCCCTGCTCCAATGATCATACCTTGAATAAATGTGCAATATTTAAATTAGAATGGTGTCGCCACGGTAAACATATTGACTGGTCACAACCTCTCATCAGCTCTGCATCTCACAAATATGAAGTTTCCCATTACCTTCATCATTATAGTCATTTAGCTGGACTATTTCTGATGAGAGGAGCAAGGTGTTGGATGCCGAATCTTAAACTTTAGTAAAACTTTTCTTTCTAGTAACGTTCAGTCAGCAGGGACTCAACAAAAATATTTGCTAATTTGAGATGGGGTGAAGATTAATAGGGCTTAAATAAATGAACTGACATTTCCGAATGAAGTATTTTCCACCTGGAGTGAACCTATTTGAACTCCATCCTCATGTATGTAGTAAATAAGAAAAGGGAAAATAAAACTTTTCACACTTTCAGTATTTATGTTGTGTAAGAGATGCTTTAACAGGACAAATAGAAGATCTTAGATGTTCAAAGATCCTACCTGATGTAGGTAAGAATACAATGATTCATTCTTGTATAATGACTCTTTCCTACCAGTTTCAGCAGCATCTTCACAGCGTTGTTTGGTTTTCTTCTGGGATTGATTAACAGATTCCCCGCATCTATTCATCTATTCAGTTCAGGAAGCACAGAGCCCTTCTCCTTCTTGAACCGCATGATCACTTGACATTGTCATGGTGTGTAATTCCATGTCATTGATGAATGAGTCAGACATCTGCAAAGCCCTTATGCCCATGACAGTACAGCTCCTAGGATCCTGGGGACACTCACACCCCTTTACCACTCTAAGGTGGCCGCCCAGGGAGGGGAGCTTTACATCATAAAAACACAAAAATAAAAGATCATTTCCTAAAGTCTCACAAAGAAAAATATGGCAGTCACAGGTTGTTGAACACAGTAGCTTTACAGATCAAACCAGATAATCATGATTGTGCTGTTTGAAGAGGACCCAAATGCAGAGAGGCTGAGGCAGCTGGTAGATTTGAAGATCTAATGAAAAAAATAAAATAAAAATAAAGACTTACAAAAAACCATGGGAGCACAAGGAACCAGAGGAGAACAAAAACATCAGGAACAAATACAGGCAAGAGGAGCATGACAGAAGGAACAGGATGTAAAGGGAGGAACCGGCAAAGAGTAAGAGCAGAAGAAGTGTTTAAGTCTCCTCACACCTGATTGCAGGTGTGAGGGGAGAGAACAGAATGCAGACTGAAGAGAAAGAGAAAGGAGTAGTACACTGGTCCTCTGTGTATTACCCCTGGCACTGACGACCAGTGGTAGTATACAAGGAACTAAGAAATAAATCCAACTCTAAAAAATGAGTACACATTCTAGTTCCTCCCAGTTTTGGTGAACTTTTTACGGACTTTGCAACAAAAAGCCCAGAAAACATAGGCTTCACTTCAAGACTTTTCATTAGTTTGGTTTTCTTGACTAGGTTGGACCTGTTAAACTCTGTTGTGATCCTTTATTGCTGCAAACCTTATTTATCTATCTTCTGTCTGAGTGGCAGAGAAGCATTTAGTTTTTTTTACTTTTGATTTTAATAAGTAGTTTTGCAAACAAAGACTTTATTTCCACTTGCAAAGAACTTTTTAATGCTAAGTTATTGTTGTACACATATCTTGTTAATATGCTTTTTAAAAGTACATGTAAGTGTTGGACTTTTTGTTCTTGGACTGTTTCATACTTTTGTTTTGAGGTCTGTCCAACCACAGCCATCCAATGATGTCTTCATTGCTCTGTCATAATATTAATTTGGGTGCCTTCAGTTGAATCTGTCGTCCAAATGTCTGTTTTAGTTTGTGTTACTCTACATATCCAATGCACTGAATGTAAATGTCTCAATAAAATAAGCTCCAAACAATGGTTTCTTTGGACATTTTGAATGTTTTGTGGAAAGATGTTTTGGTTTGTGGACATTTTGGAAGCCCAGCAATCCGAGGAATGCTCAACAGGAACAGGAAGATCAAGAACCCACATCACCTCTCCTCCACTGTCACCAACCCACAAAGACCTGTGCAGGTCCCTGTCCATCGTTCCTATCTCATACATCATCCTTCTAGCCATCCATCTGTCAGGGGCTGTGAAGGAACCCATCACAGCCAACAGACATGAGCCACTGTCAGGTTAAGTCTTCCCTTACGAGGACCCTTGTCAAAGTTGTCCAAGAGCCCTGTCAGAACCTGCCGTGCCACGCCAACTCAATCTTAGTAGTGGACAAAGTGAAGAAAGTAGGAGCTGTCTCATCAGTCTCCATTATGGAGGAGTGTTGTTGCTCTGCTGTCGTATTCCTGTGGTACTCCAAGGGAGACGCTGTCTCATACATCATCAGGGAACAAAAGGCCTGGCCAAGGCGGTGTGAAGGGGGGTGGAGAAGGTAGGTCTTTCCTCCCCCCATGACACACACACACATACGTCCTCTGCAAAAACATCCCTTAGCATCTTGAATGAAACAGAATTATATGCAAAACTGTCAAATAAACCATTAGATTTATTTGTCAAGGGCAAAATAAGGCTTACAGTTAAACTGCCAGTTATAGTTTAAACTAGAGACATGAAACAAGATTTCCTGTTTGTGAGATAACTGATACTCAACAGAAAAACAATGTGAATTGAAATGTTTTTCATTTGCAGAAGTCAGCTCAAGCATGCAAGGTAAAGATGACCTGCAGCAAATACATTTTTTTCAGTTGCTAACATTTGTCTGTCCAATGTGTAGCTACATTTTCCTAAATACAATAAGTCTGTGCTATAGAAAATAGTCTACG
>CAEGAE010011916.1:0-42053 GCA_903067095.1 Girardinus metallicus | reverse complement strand
TTTTATATATATATATATATATATATATATATATATATATATATATATATATATATTCTACATTTTGCTGCATTCATGCTCAGATCTTGCATAAAATTGTAATTGTTTTCTCCTGGCATCTCTTTTTAACAAACCACACTTATGAATGTACTGCACTTTGACATTTATCATGCCTGAAGAGTCTAAGATTGATCTCTTAGGTTGTTTGCAATTTTTCTGAGCATTTCTAACGGGTAAATGTATTATAGCATTAGCTTCAGGGAAGATTGACAACTGTCTCAAAGATTTTCCTCCAGTGAGTGATCTTTTTCACCATTGAGTGGTGGACTTTGAATTGTTTCTAAATGGCATTTTAACCCTTTCAGATTTTGCTCTGCAGATAATTGCTTCTATGAGATTTTTGCTGATGCCACCACATAACTTAATGCCCCTGATTAGGAAAACTGCCAAAACTCCTTCTCATTATTAATGAAATGAGTTCACTCGATTAGCACTCGTTTAAATAATGTTCCTACATTTACTCCTACGTCTGCACTTCAATGCAGTGGGTGCATTTTTCCATTTAGGTTTGTTTTTTTAATTGAAATTTGATTTTATGACCTGGTAAAGACCAGGGGTGTCAAGATACATAAAAATCATACAGTTAACCATGGGGTGTTCTTGTTTTTTTTTTTTTTTTCATTATAACTGTTTGCCATATTAAGAGAAATTTCACTGCCAACAGAGCGTAGATGTTGTTCCACCTCCAGTGTTTCATTTACGACCATTAAAGTTACTTTCAAATTCCCTTTACGTCGGCTTTTCAAGGACCAATCGCAATATATGTACAAATTTTGCAGTATACAGGAAGCATAAATTTTGGGCTCTTTAATTTAATACGGCCCATTCCACAGAAAGCCTTTTGTCTGTCCAATGTTAGCGTTGGTCAGCACACTTGCACCGTTAAGCAGGAAAGGTCCAGACCGAGGAGAACAAGTGACTTGGTTCTTCTTTTTTTAGGAAGCATGCCCAATGAAACTAGGCGTTCTGATTAAAAAGGGTAACAACCATAATTTTTCTTCAAATGATGTCTGAATGACACATGCTGAAGCAATGTATTCAACAAAACTGAAAGTGGAACCTTCAAATAGCCTTTTGAGTGTTTTCTTATTAGGAAAATTGGCCTCGAGGGGCGGGTAGGTGGGAACAAAGGGCCTTGAATTGGAGAAGTTGTGGGGAAAAAAAAGAGAGAAGAAAGAGGGGTGAAAAAGACAGAGTATGATTGACTGACAACTCCATCAGCTGAAGAAAATCTGAAGAAGGAAAACGGAGAAAGAAAAGAAAGGGGGGCCTTAGAAGGTTGCCAAAACTTGATTGGTCCTGGAGGAGACAGTAAACGGTTGTGGGTCAGCGGGAGGGAGGCTGTGCTGGCAGAAAGCAAGTTGTAACTGTGGTAATGAGCTCAATACAGTATGAATTAAAAGAAGAAGAAGGAAAAAAAAACACACTGCAAAGTTTGGAGCATTGCCTTGGCAACGGTGGTGGGATGCGAAAAGACAAAAAGGGAAGAAACCGAGCAGAACAAAAAGAGTTGAGCCACTCTTAAATTTAGAACTACACAGCTACTCAGTGAAAAGTTGAGACGGCCGCATCAGCTGCTGGTATTTGTCTTTTTTTTTTCTTTTTGAACAGATTAACATTTTCAAAGCGAGTCTTGCACTTCTTTTCGACCGCTTTCCACTTTCGTTTCTGTGTATATATAATGAGAGACATCTATTACCGTATTCCAAAAAAGGGCAACGATCCAGTCAGAAACCAGCAAATGCGCCGGCCAAACCTATTTCAATCTCAGCTAAACAAAGGGAAGACAGCTCCTTATTGCATTTGCCACAAAGGGACTTTAAAGAAGACCGAAAAAGGAGAGCGACCGCAAAGGGAATATCTTGAGAATCGTCGACCCGGGGGCCTGTCGTTAATCTGCCTGTTGGATCTTCCCAAACTCTGCTGATGATGTCTTGGTCCATTTAGCAAAACCCCAACTTCTTTTTTCTCGACTTTTCCGTTGGTTTCCTCCCGTTTGCCGCAGAGTCATCTTTCCAAACTGTTTAACCTGTTTAAACATTGCGAACTATAGAACATCTGACATCCAGCCTTTACAGACGGATTGCCAAGATTTCTCTCACCACATCTTCAGAAAGAGGCATCATCCGATGTGGCCTTCCACAAGCCGTCCTTTGGCAAGACATGAGCCTGAACGGGAGGTTCTCGGTGGACTTGAGTGGCTATTATTCTTCTTTAAGCTGGTTTTCCATTCCTTACTTTATCTCACTCTGTCGCTCCCTCCCTCTCTTTTTCTCTTTTCTTTAGTCCTTTGTTAGGAGGTTGCTTCCTGCGGTGAGCGTGGCACTGCCCAGGCACATGTTCTGTGGTAGGCCTGATTACAGCCCTGCTGTAGTGCTGACATTGGCCTGCACCAACTCCTCATCTATAAACACACACACACACACACATTCGGTGGGCCCTAAGTTCCACCAACTCTGCCAGCAGCTACCGCGGCATGACTTCACCCGGCAACCATTCTTTGCGTCAAACAAAATGCCTCTGTCACCAGAAAAAGAACGGGAGCTAAAAGGGAGGGAGGAGAGAGGCGAGGGGGGAAAAAAGAAGAGAGAAGAAGAAAGGGAAAAGAAGGGAAGAGTGTAGAATGTGCGGTAGCTGTGTGAAGGGGCTTGATGTGTTTGGACACACTTTGGGATAATTTTAGCCAAGACGCAACCGAAGACGAGATTGTTTTATAGAGATTGTCTATAAAAGTGGAGTGGCAAGAAGATTTGCCAAATTAGAGCAAGCATGTGATAATGGGAAGATGAAGAACACAACGGGTAGGGCCGGCCTCAAGCTAATGCATCAACTAGGCGAAGAGTTAGGCCGATGTTGGATGAATTTTGAATATCAGCTATTTAGTCTACAGCCAAGAAGGCGCTTGGCTGTAGACAAGGTGCAGAGCTGGGAGGTGCTAACAAGATCTTTTGCCACAAGATCTTCTGAACAATATTTTCTAAACTGAACACAAAAGAAATTTGCTTTTGCTCGACGTTTTTCTTTTCATATAACAATCCTTCTTGACAATATATCCTATACTCTTGCTCACTTTTTTCATAGACATATTTCAATGTGATTTTGCCACCATATCACGACTCTTGAGTATTTTCAAACTTGATAGTTCAGTAGACTCTATTCAAATCGGGGACCAAAGTTGCAACATTAGTTACATTTTCAGCTGGTGAAGTTCACTTACACCCTGCGCTCTGTCAAATGAACCAAACGCTTTGAAAAACCTGTTCAGCCCCTGTGGTGGCGCTGCAGCATGAGCACCTGAACAAAATAACCCAAATACCTTTGAAAGAGACACTTAACTCAATTCCCTTCTTCACAGAATGTGAACAAAAATGGTGTGGTGCCAGATTTTAGCCTTTACAGGATTTGTCTTTTGTCTTTGGCAAAAGATCACAAGCCATTTCTCCCTCTAGTTCTAGTCTAACACGTTTGTTTAGGTTGTATTGAATGCCCTGCGCTATAGTCCGCTTGCTGCTTTTGGAGCGGTCTCCGGTCCGCCAAGCGTTTACATATACATTCGAACCGCACTAGTGTTCACTTCAACCGAACGGAGACGCAAGTCTGTAGGCAGACCAGGGTTCACTTTTGCGGTCTGCATCAGAGTTTGATTGTGCATTCACACATCCCAAAACTAAAAGGACTAAACATGGCTGGTCTGAATGCAACCAAAGATGTGATAAAAGCTAGTTATAGAATGTGATGCCATCCCAAAGCAGCGTGTGACCAAGCAGGTTGACTTGGTAATTCGACTTGATAAGTTTTCATGGGTACAACCTTTATATACTCTGCTGCTCCACCCACAAATGCATTTTCTACATAAATTGCTACCTACAAAGGGAAGATGTATGAGATATATTGACCTTTCTGAAATAGAAAATACATTTTGGTAAGCATTGTGAGGATACTGGCTAACCGTTAGCTTTGAACTGGGTAGTTGGGATTTACTTCCAAGCTATTAGTGCAAACCTTATGTGCTATTTTATCGAATTTTTTTAATAACCTTGACTACATTTGATCATATATATTCTTCAAATTCTGTGTTTTCACAAAATGTTAGTTCTAAAAAATATATTTTCCCCCCAAACCAATGGACCTATTGTTTGGCATTATCTGGATGTATCATCACATCTTTACATTCTACAAATAAATCCTATAAGAACGTTCAGTCAACTGCAGCTTAGTAAGCAATCCAGTTGCACGCGCTCTGAGAACAGGTGGCTCCTCTGTCGTCATCTGTACTGGGGTTTCTCTCTCCTCTGAAGGATGTGTGTGAAGCTGAGCAGATCTGTACATATGCATGGGTATCAGATGAAACGTGCCCACCACCAGATACTTAGAGGCTCAAGTACATACAGAAAAAAGCTATCTCTTAATCCATCTCGTCTCAAAATATACATTCATTTTTCACATTACAGATTCCAGGTGAAAAAAAAAAAAAGAGCTATATAGATCAAAATGATTTGAATGGAATGTTAACATAATGAAACCTGGAGATGTACGTATTACTAATTTTGAATACAAGAAATCCATTGATGAAAAATTCAAAACCACTGCTATTCCTTTTTGTCACTACACTACACACAAACCCATTGCCATGAAAACTGACCGACAACAGCCACACTAATTTATCAGGATTTAGCGCCACAAACAATCAAACATTTCCCTCAAAAAGAACAGAACATTTAGTCCATTGCAGTGTTATGTCTTAAGGCTTGATGTTTATTTTGCAATTATTAGCAAGTGATCTTCTGAACACAGCGGTGGTTGGTTAGCTAATTCAAACACCTGCTCTACTGATGATCTGTTGATCTGTGGGTCACCTTTTTTTGAACTGACCCGAAACACTGAATTCTGCAGCACATCTACAAGTTAAGGTTTTCAAAGTCAAGCTAGCATAACTGACCTACTTTCCTCTCCCTCTCTATTTTTATTCAATAAAAATTTTTTTTAATGACCTGTGAAATGTGGTACTCTTCAACCTTGTTATCTAGCTGTCGTAGTGTTGACCATTAATAGCTAAGCACAGCGTTCCTTACATATTATGAGTACCTTTAAGCTAAAACCAATGATAGTCATCGTCTGTGAGCAGCTTTTTATCTTCCAACAGAACGCTGGAGGTCGGAATCTTGCACTTCTGACGTCACGTTGCGACGTATCTATAAAAAACCCTATTTAAAATAAACAAACAAGGCTTAACCTGGGCAAATAAAGCCTGGCAGCCCGCAAGGCTCATAATACACCGGGGGAAGCCCTGACGTTTATACAGGTTTTCCTGTGTTGCAGGAGCGGCTTCACTACGAGACTCTCAGCCAGCATCTGGGGAAGCTTGGGGAGGACGCAGGGAAGATGGTCCACCGAGTCATCGACCTGACGAGACCAGAGGATCTGGATGGTGGGTGCCTCTGTTGGACCTCCACTCCACTTTTTGACCAAACATTTCCTTTCTTTGCTGCATGTCATCTGTTTTTTTTTGTCTTTTTTCTGGTGAGATTTGTAATAATCCAGGCAACTCAAAATCATTGACAGACGTATCAAATGTAGATTAACAAGTGTTGGTATAGATATAGCTGACCAGTTTAGTTGGCTCACTGAAGTACGCCGGTGTCTGGTGTCTTTGAAACATTTAGATGACATTAGCTGTTAAAGTGTGCTATTTGTCTTCAGTGTGCAAAACCAAAGCTGGACTGAGCTTCAGGCAGTCCGGCTTTGGTTTTGATGCCTAGAAATGATGAGAAATGACATCTGAGCACCTAACGTTCCAAACCACTTGTAGTAAGCATTCTGCGCAGCGTAAAATATTCTCCCTGGATATTATTGCCTTGGATCACTCTGACCTCAACCCACCTGTTTCTCATAAAGCACCAGTGTTTACACAAGATGAGAAGCTGAGGAGTACTCATCATGATTTAGTTTAGAGGCAGAGGATAAACACGGGAGCCTGGGGACGGAGATAGTATCAGTCAGGAGCAAAGCGACTGCAGCGTGCAGCGTTCATGTCAAGAAGTGGAGGGCATCCCAGAAAGACCTCTCTAGACGTTTGTTGTACTCCTCAACAAACGTTGAGGAGTACAACGTTTGCTGAGGACGTTGTTAAAGAATTTAACAGGGTTAAATTCTTTGTCAGACTTTGTTTTTTCTGATGGAAAGATGGGAAATGAATCTGACAAATATGAAGCGATTGTCTTTGTTTGTCGTCTCTTAGGGAATAATATCACAGAGGCACGGGTGTTCAGAGAGGCACGAGGCAGAAACAGCAGCGAGCCCCACATCAAGAGGCCCATGAACGCCTTCATGGTTTGGGCTAAAGACGAGAGGAGGAAGATCCTGCAGACCTTCCCCGACATGCACAACTCCAACATTAGCAAGATCCTGGGTGAGAATCTTGACTAGTCCACTTTGGTCAAAGAATGTTTATTTCACTCAAGTTTGCTGGCGAACTAAAAGTGTGAACTCCTCCACAGCAAGAGCTAAAACCAGTGTCAAAGTTGCAAACGCGTCTCCTTAACCAAAAGGTTAAGGAATGCATCAGGGGAGGTGGCATCCGGTCAAACAATGCCCAATTCCAGACTGGAAAAGGCAATGGTCTACCAATGAGACCTTAACGTCAAACAAAATTAAAATGGTTTATTAGTTCAGTAGTTATTTCCTGCCCTAAATAGATACATCACTAGTATTGTCCATGTATTTGCTCAATTTGACAGTTTTGAAAATAAATTTATTTAATGGGAACAAGTCAATTTCGACAGAGACTATTGTTTGTTGATGAAAAGTTTTGGCACTAGGATGAGGAAGAATAAGATGACAGGAAGTTGTGGCGCATCGTGTTTTTTAATGACTTATTGCATGAACAAACTAATTGAATTGTGATATTAATTGTCTCTTATTTGATGGAAACAGCGCAGTTGCAACATTGTATTTTTTCGATGTTAATGGAATACTGACATAGTTTTGCGCACATCTGTAATGGAATTGCAGCTACATAAACGACATTATCAATATTGTTTTGTTTGCTTTAAAGACTGGCTAAATACGCTTCATTCCAGCCGGTCAAGGCTTTGCAAAACTGGATAATAATAAATAAATAAAAAAAACACAGGTTTAATTCCTAGGAACAACTTTTCTGCTAACACAACCCAAGATATCCTCCCTCCCATCCCAAGATAAAGTAACGCGTCTCCTGTTTTTTTTTGGCGCTCTCGTTAGCTCACCCTCCCTCTGTATTTCACAGTTCACAGGGTTCCTTACCAACAAGCTGCAGATTATGAGAGGCACTAATGTGTTTTTCAGGCCAGGAACGCGGCACACACAGAGCTCCACTGTGCCACCTTGACTCGTGTGATGGATGCATTCAGTTGAAATCCTTGTGGATTCTGACCTCCTCCACACAGATATCCATTCACGCCGCGCTGAGCGTAACGGCTGTTTCTCGAAGCATTCCTGAGACCTCCGATGTCCAACGCAGAGTCGGAGCCAGCAGAACGTAAATGCTGCTCCTGAGTGAACGGACCGCTTTTTTTTTTCTCTCTCCCCTTCGGAGGTTCTATGGTGTTGACTTGGTTTTGATTAACAGGCGTCATTATTTCAGTGCAGAAAACTGGGAGTAAGTCCTGTCGGCCGTTATTATGCTTGTGTAACAGGACTCCGACAGAGAGAAAGAGGAAAAAAAAGAAAGAAATTGTGTACGTGTATACGACTGTACGTATACAGTGCATGTCCTTCCAACACGAAAACACAGCTGGACTTTTTGGGGGAGAAGGTGGGTGGCAGGCTCGAAACAAACTCCCCTGTGTTTCCTGTGTCACAAAAGTACAAGGAAAGTTTGTGATGAACCTCGATAAACAGACAAGCGAGGCTGAGTGTGTATAATCAAAGTGCTTCACAGATGTGCTGCCTTCCCGCCGTAATGGCCTCGTCCACTTGTTCGGAAGGTCCTCTTTACCAGGAAACAGTAGAAGTACACAATGTATCATTCTTCCTGGGATAAGAGGGAGCAGACAGGAATCCACTCCTGGCTTTAAACAGCCTCTAATACCTGATGGTGGGTTGTCAGGTTAATACCACGCCGCAGTAGGACTGTTCTAGGTAGAAGGAAAGAAGAGGAGTACATTTCTGCCCAAAAACTCTGAAATTTTGAGTTTAATCTCATACATGTTTTAGAAAAACAAGGAAATTTGTGAGCTTCAAAAGTGGAAAACTTCCAAGAAAAACACTCCGAAATGTTCAGGTTTTGTCTAGACAATTTCTGAGATCAATCTCAAAACTTCTACGTTTTTTCTCGCATGTTTTCCTCTTCAAACTCAGAAATTTCCACGTTTTCTTTCTAGAAATTTCTGACATTAATCTGAACATTTCTATGCTTCTTTCTAATAAATGTTCGACTTCTAGAAAAAATGTGTGGAAATTTTTACGTTTCAAAAATGTTCAAGATTTGTTTTGATCTTATAAAAAAAATACCTTGCCATAGATTAAGACATTCAAGTTAAAATAAATTTTTTTAAACACAGCAGGAAAGCCAAAATATCAATTACAAACGCATATGTTTTTAAATGTGTTATTCTTTCACTCGTTTGTGCGTTTGACTTCTACATAAATTGCACGACTCCAGTTATCGTTGTAAGAAAAAAAAGACAAAAGTTCCACCAACGTGTCATTTCTTCGTGGGCTGCGTTTCAGGTTCTCGCTGGAAAGCCATGACCAATCAGGAGAAGCAGCCGTACTATGAGGAGCAGGCCCGCCTCAGCAAGATCCACCTGGAGAAATACCCCAACTACAAGTACAAGCCGCGGCCCAAGAGGACCTGCATCATCGACGGCAAGAAGCTGCGCATCGGGGAGTACAAGCAGCTGATGCGTTCGCGGCGTCAGGAGATGAGGCAGTTCTTTGTGGGGTGAGTATGGCTGGGCTTTCACTTTGTTGCTTTCTGAGCCTGTTCTTCCGTTCCGGGTGAACATGCCACTCCTCGCTTGTACACGTAATCGCAAAAATGACGAGGAAAAACATCACATTTCAGGGGTCTATTCAACCAATCAATTTTATTTATACAGCACCGGTCATCCTAAAAGCAGCTCGAAATGCTGATCTATTAAGATCTTAGAATAACAAAATGCTGCACACATTTAGTGTAAATAAAAAGGCTGGTCTGATATTGTCACAGTGCTAAAATTACAAATGTTGTAACATAATTTCATTTGACCAGAATTTACTTGTTCTGCTTCTGAAATAATTACTATTATTGAATAATCTTAATATTTTAAATGCCATCAAATGTTTTAACTTTTTAAGCGATAGTTTGGCTACTCACTTTGGAGTGAGTCTTTCTTTTAGAAATTCCATTCAGTAGCTAACTCTCACGTAGCCTTCGTTTAGTAGCATAGGTTAGTTGTCCAGTCCTAAAGGCTAGCCTTTAGCTCTTCAGCTAGCTCTTCCTAAATGAGATTGGAAGCATTTCAATCAAACGTGACAAAGGTTATTAATAGCATTCACACAACCTACCACAATTTTGATTAGAATTATTTTAAGATGGCAGAAGTATCGTTTGGTCGCCTCTAGCTTCAGCCAGTGGACCAACTACTCTGTGTTTTATATTAAATGAAGATATCAAGTCTGTTGCAGATGAGATATAAACTATTTATTATGTTTCAACTGAAATTTACTCTCAAAACGTTTAGCTTTTTTTTGTTTGTTTGTCATGCTGCCTGCTCCTTTACATTAAACGCCGTTGCTAGCATGCTAACTCCAATTAACTGTTTACGTTCTAATGAGAGTGATGTGCGATTTTCCACTAGTTTTCACGTCGTTACATTTTCCCCCAACAGACAATTTTGTCTGTTGTAATAGGAAAGTGAAGAATCAGGAGTGTGCAGAAACAAGCAGGGGAGGGGCAGCATCATGTTACTCTGTACTCCATTCAGCCTGTGAAGACTTCAGTCCAGATTTTTATTTAAAAAAGGAGGATTTAATTTTTAAAACTTTAGTGTTTTAACCCTAATCTTTGAGCATTTATTTTAGGCAAAATACTTTATGATATGCACTTTGGTTATTTTGCATTTTATTGTTTTGAGTGTTTTTTTTATATGCTTCTGTGCAACATGTTGTCATCTGAAGGTATTTATTTATTTTTAATTGTAATACAAGAAGGCAAAACCATCGACACATAGAACGTTTTCTCTTCCTCAGAGCAGTTTTTGTGCTTTTTTACAAAATGTTTCGATGACAACCGATTACTTTATTTGAGGCTTTATTCTCTCATGTGTGCTGCACTTGGAACCTTCATGGAAGGTCTGGAGCCCACTGCGGCTCCATCTGCGAAATCCTTCAAGCGTTTGCTTAAGAACATTATATTTTTAAGAGAATAGTCAGACCAGGAAGGCAGGGGGCTGGGAGGGGAACAGTGGCATTGTCTTTAATGGGAACCAGTCGCGGACGTGTTTAAAGCCATCTCAGTGGTCTGAGTTTGAGATGGATCTACCAGAGGCCGCGGCTTGAATCGGGAGCGATTTTTAATAGCTTGTCATTTATTAAATCAGGACAATGGCGGGTGCTTGCGGGCAGCGAAACCAGAGACAGACAGACAGAGTGGAATATGAAATGTAAGCAGATGTTTGAGAGGGGAAAGAGAGCGGGGCAGACGTCACAGGCTGAGTGCCACATTTTCTGTGTGTGTGGTCAAGTAAATATGAAAAAACGCTCAGGCTCTACCAAGGCCTGGACTTTCAGTTGGAGCCGCGCCGCTAGCTCATGGCGCAGTCCACACAGCTAAACCAGCGGCGTCTTAATGTGGCAACGAGGACGGGCGAAGACATGCTGGGTGAGAAACGATTTTCCCGCTTCATGTGGTGCGTTTGGGGGCCTGTTTAAACAGTGTTTACCCTCATCCCATTTATATGTCTGCAGGCTAATTAGCTTGTCCTGCCGCTAGCAGGTAGCACTCCGCTCTGCGCCACGCTGGTCCAGAAGACAAGCTTTACACTCAAGTTTGTTTTTCTTTTCTTTTAATCCCAACAGCAGGTTCACATTGAAGAATTTTTAGAAAAACATCCCAATTTCCTTTAAAACTACCATGAACTTCTTCATGTTAAAGTTTTATATCCATCTGGGTTTTGAACTACTCTTTCTAAAGAAAAGTAAACTCACCTTCTCCTGTCATAATTGATTGCAACTTGTATCCAGTTTACATGGAGCCCAGAGAGGTTAGCAAGACCCCTGCCAAAATTATACAGCAAGTCTGTCAACAACAGCAACCATGTTCTGTTTGACTAGCCTGTTAGCATGCTGGCTTCAGCTTTTATGTACCAACACATGGAACAAAAGAGAAAATTAAATAAAATAGCTTCATTATTCAGTTCTTCAGTGCAGATAAATTACATTTTCTCTGTGTTATAACTCCCCAAATGTATATCGTTCCAGGCCATTTTTAGCATGCTGAAGTAGCCAAAATCTATGAGGGACCACGCTTACAGTTACTGTAAAACAAGCAAAAAAAACCCAAAACAAAACAAATGAAAGCAAAACACATATTCTCTTTCACAACAATTTATATCTGAAATGGTGACTTACGTTTGTAAAGGCTGACAGTTGGAGTTCGGGTTGTACTGTAGGAAGGGCTGATTGTAGGAGAGACAGCCGGCCTTAGAGGAGTAGATGTCGCTGTCTGACTAGCTGTGAAAGGTCGCCATGGCAACTCCAAACAAGTTTAGTTCATTATTTTACCGCAGGGAATCTTCCAGAAGTGAACTTCGTGAAGCCTTTGAGTGAATCTGATTCTGTTTAATAGAAATGATTTCAGAACTCGGTAAAGATGATAGTTTTGAACTGAAATAGGACGTCTGTGTTTTTGACCTGGACTGCATTTGCGTACAGATTTTTATTGTAGTTTTGATTTAAATCTCACGTAGAATCCACAATGGTGAGATTTGTGTTTGAAGTTGTGTGTTGTAGTTCGCCAGAATTTAACATGGGTTCTTTTTCTGTCCCTTATTTTAAATTTTTTCAAATCTCAGGCCTCAACCCCAGATTTCTCTGGGCAACAGCTCAGGAGGCGTTGGAGTTTACCCGGGCGCGATAACCATGGCGACGACGCCGACGCCCTCGCCGCACCTGACCTCGGACTGCTCGAGCACGTCAGCCAGCCCCGAGCCGAACATCCCCGTCATCCAGAGCACGTACAGGGTGAAGTCCGAGCCCGGCGGCGGCAGCAACGGTACGGGCGTCGGCGCCATGGATCTCCCCGGTGACCCCGCAAACGGAGACGACGACATGGACATGTACGAGGACTTTGAGGACGAGCCCAAATCGGACTATAGCAGCGAGCACGAGACGCGGGAAGTGGTCAGCGCCAACTGACCGCGATCGGGGGGGACGAGTAAAAAAAGAACGTGGCAAAAGCAACGACTCCCTTTACGTCCAGAGAGACTAACTCTGAGAACAAAGTTCATCACGGAGACCTCCAGGCGGACTTTTTACCGAGAAAGACTTGTGGAACGGTGTCTTGACAGGCGCCCCGTTGAAGAAAAAGGAGCCAACGAGGGAGAAGGCGTCCCACAAACACGACCTCAACAACCATTCAGACTTTGAGCTGACAAGGAGCTGCAGTTTCCTACACTCTGACAATCGATAAGGAGCAAGAAGACCGAGACAGAGAGAGAGAGAGAACGAACAAATGAGCAACAAGCGCATCACAACCCGGTGTGGTTTGCATGCATGGGTTTTTTTTTTCACGCATCACAAAATGCTCTTTGACAGCTATTTGGTCTTAAATGTGTAAAAGAGTGTGTTAGTTTTACTATTATGACGTATTTGACTTTTCGTGACCCCGTTTGGTTTTCTGTTCCAGCGATCTCTCTGACAGGCCTCACTGCCTGTACAAACTCTGGACTGTCGGAACTTGAAATTTCGAACGTTTTTAATATAAATTCTGATTTGTGTTACCTTCTTAGTCTTACCTTACTTTCAACATAGTGCTAAGCCTCCCCCCTGTACACCTCCTACAAACTGCTTATATTACGTTACTGTTAGTTTTTTTTTTTTTTTTTTTTAAGAAATATCCCAGCTCAGGTATGATGTGCCAGCTTGTGAATGTCGTTTTTTTTTTTTTTTCTGTTTCCATAAAAGTAGGACTTTTAGATGTTCCATAGGTAGGATTTTTCAGACTGTCATTGAAATATAGGGAGTTAAATCCCTTATTATTATTATTATAATTTTTACTATTATTATTGTTAAGGAAGGAAAAACCCATACATTGTACAGTTTTCTTCAGATGTGCCAAACATTCACGTTGTCCCGGGATGTTGTAGTCTTAATTTCCAATGCTGCAAAAAAAACGAAGAAAAAAAAAAGTCTTATACAATCAAGTTTTTTCTATCTGGTGTGATAGATTGTTTTTTGTTTGTTTGTTTGTTTTTGAGTAAAATGCTGGTTCCCCTCCTGATCCAGTCACAGTCAGAGCTCAGGGAGGACACGTCTCCGTCACGCTTTCACACGAACGCATCGCGTTGCTCCAGGAATCCGTTTCACTTCGACACACCGTAGCTCATTTTATTTCCCACTGCACTGGTGCTTTCTGCTTTCACGAACCACGTTGCTCTTAGTTCCTTCACGCCAAACCAGTTTGCTCGAAGCTTAGCGTAGTGCTGTATCAGCACTTATGACCGTCCCCTTAAATCAGGCTAACGACAGAGGTACTTTTTAGCTCTTTTAAAACGTATTTATTTTTTACACATTAAATTGACAATTTCTGAAGTGATGATTTGTTAATTGGTTAGAAGCACTTGATATTTTACCTGAATTACGTGACTCTTATTTGCTGTAAATCCAGATTAGTTGCAGTTCGAGGCGGAGCGTGCTAGCTTGTCCGAGAGGAGCCGAACATAAAACGGCCTCTTCCGGTTTTAAGTCAGGTCTAGTCTCAAAACGTCTTACAACGTTCCCAAAAGTTATTTTACAAACTATTGCTCTATAAATGCATCCATAAGGATTTTAGTAGCTGGTTTACAATTATCTTGAGACTCTACATTAAAATGTTTTAAAAATCAAATTATATGTCTAAAAGTTTATAAGTAAAGAAAAAAGAAAATCTGCATCAAGGTGCATCTCTATCAAAAACTGCACTGTTTAGTTTTTTTAAAAAGTAGATGATGGATATTTCAATGAGGAAAAAAAAAGGTTGTGCGCTGCTGATTATCTTCCTGTGTGAAACGTATAGAAAGAGGAACATGTGAAATGGTCCTGCTCAAAGTTCCTGTCTGATGTGATATTCAGACTCAGAAAAATTAAAGGCATTTTAGCAGTTTGAGCTATTTTTACATAAATATTAACACCAACGTAGTTTTCAATGAGTTAAATTTCTGTTGACACCACCCGTTACACCACCCGTGCGCCACACGTTTCTCTTAGGAAATGAATATTGCTGTCCCTCCGCCTCCTACCTTCCAGTAATCACTGTAAATATGCGTCTAGTGGAAACGTAATTACAGTTTAGGCATTTGTAAATCGACATTCCCATGAACTGTTTTTAAGACGGCTTTTGTTTTAAGACGGTAAAAGTTCACATTTGTCTTCGCTCCTCTCGGACTAGACGTTAGCCTCAGCCTTCTGGTTCAACTAATCTGGATTTATCCAAAACATTTTTCTAGTCGCCTTTCAACAAAAATCATGACCTGCCCCTTTAAGAATCGCCGAGTCCTAAAAGGATGTTTGAAGCTGTTCTTACTCAGAATCAGATGAAAGGTGGGAGACCCGTTGCAGAGAGGTTCTTCTAAACAGATGTGATTATTGTGGATTTTGTGTTTTCAATTCGTCCCAAAATTTCTCCTAGCTCGTTTACTATAATCGTCCTCTTAGAATAATGTGAAAAATATCTGAAAACTCATACATTTAAAGGCAAAATGAAACAGGTCTGTTATTCTGAAAAGACGACCTGTTGTATTTTCGTGTAGTTCAAAATTGGCTGGACAGAACTTTCCTCACCATTTCATGCATAATGATGCTGAGAGGGAAAATATTGGTGCTCACTCTTATGTCAAATCATTTTTTATTTTAAAAAACTGATACCCTGGGTGCTTTTTAAACTCTTTTTTTTCTTTCTGCTTCATGACAAAATTTCTCCTCACAACTATTTCCATCTGTATTTATTAGGACTGAACATTAGCTTTAGCTCCTGTTACATTTCTGTTAGCATACATATTAAGCACTGGATATTAATTCTGATGTACTTTTCCTGTTTTTTTTTTGTTTTGTTTTTTTAAATTGACTAATGTGAAGTTATTGTTTGATTTAAAACATTACAAATTAGTCAAATAAAATCAGATTTGTTTTTTTGAGGGGGGCCTCGGTGTTGCCAGGCTCCATTAAAATTGCCATTTCTTTCAAAGCATTTTTTTAATTATTATTATTATTATTATTATTTCATTTATTTAAGCGAACTTTGTTTCTCGCAGCTCTGAACGGGCCACGCCGCCTCTGATCTCTTTTGAAAAACAAAAAAGAAAAAAGTAACCTCATGCTCTTGTTAGTCGTGACCTGCGGAGGCAGAGCACACGTTTTCACGGTCACACACATTTTTATTTTTATTTTTTCTTCTTTTTTTTTGTGATGAGTATTGTATTTGAAATTTCAATTGTGCGTTTTAACATTTCATTGTATTTATTAGCCTGCTTTGGCTCTAAAAAGTGTCAGTACAACTTGGTGAGAGAGACAATCTGAAAAAAAAAATATATATGAATAAAAAAAAAAAAAGACTTCAGATTAACGTTGAAGTGTTATTTGCTGTGTGTGTGTGTGTGTGCGTGTGTGTGTGTGTGTGAAAGCAGTGGGACAGGTAGTACTTTATAAATTTCTATTTCCATTGCGCTAAATGGAGCTCGCTTTTTTTCTCCTTCCAAGAATCTAATAATTTCCAACACAAGGCTTTCTGTTTCCAGAGCCTGACTATTCCCCTCAGTCTTTATGTTTTTGGTGGCCCATTACAGTAAATGTGGCCTATTGTTCCTCTGAGTGTGCGAGTGAGGTAACGCTACACACTCTGACTGTGCTGCGGTGTAAACGCCACGGCGCCGGCGCTCACTGCAGCCAATGCAGCGACACAAACGGAGAACTCAGCCACATGCGACCACATAATAAATCTAATTGTAATTCCCAAATCAACTGTAGCGTCACCCTTCGAGGGGCGCCGACAAGTTTGTCGCACTCCTTTGTAAGGTTGGGTGCGTGTGTGTGTGTGTGTGTGCATTCTGTGCCATAACTGAGTTGGGAGGAGTGTTTGAAATCATCCTTGTACCGTTGCCATGTTCATCTCATTAACAAAGTCATCATAACTTACATTTCCTTTTCATTTTCTTAAACATTTTGCAAGTTGACAGATGGCGTGCGCGTGTGTGTGTGATGATGGAAAGGTTTAAACACCTCAATACTTGACCGTGTAGTTTGTGCCATGATAAACTTTGGTATGCAGCAAAGGCATCGTCACGTAAACCTGAGCCTGTTCTTGTTCCAACTATATTAACTTTATGGGCAAAAACCGTTTTTAAAAAAAAAAAAAAAAGTTGCGTGTTTCTGGTCAGTGAAAGAGACTAAAGGAAAGGGAGTTATACTAGGCTTACCTTAGTGATTTCAAAAGAAATCACTTTAAATCAACTGAGTTATTAAAAGTCCTGGTGAGTTTCAAGGAAGAAACAAAAAGAACATGTTTTTTATTGTCTGTGCATCGTCAAATCAGACAAACAGAAAAAAACTATAAAATGTTTTCAAAATAAATTGAAAAAAGTTGGAAAACTTAGTCATTTTTAATAAAAAAAAATATATATTTCCATAGGATGATCAGTAGTATAAAAAACACAAATGAACATTTTTAAACGCCTAACAATGTCGAGCTGTGTCTAATTTTTGTTACATCCCACTTTAATGTTTATGCTCCTTTTCTTTGTTTTATGGCAAAGTTAAAATGATTAAAGTTGCAATAGTGCTGAAAACCACAGAGTTGTTTACTGTTCACAGCAACATGATTTAGAAAAAGGAGATCTTGTGAGAAATGGTTGACTCTTCAGTGAGCCAAACATTCTGAGTCCTCCCAACTCAGTTATGACACAGAACGCACACACACACGCACACACACGCCACCTTACATGTTCCCAGCTTTAAAAAAAAACAAAAAACAAAGATTTATGTTTTTACCTAAACTGAAGGTACTTGTTTCTTCAAAAAGAAAAAGAAAAAAAAACAGACATGCACAAAAACATATTTTGCCTGATGTAGGATTTTCTGTGCCTGATATTTAAAATTCAGGTAGGAGTTGCTGATATTTTAGGTTAATATATTTTATTTAGTTTTTTTGTTTTTTGACCAGAGATCAGAAACTTTCCATTTTCTCCCAAGTGGAAACTTTGCAGTAGTACTAATTGATAGTTTATAATCTTATTGATGGGGCATTTTAAATAAACCCAAACAAAATGCTCTTCTTTTTAAAACATATTTACATATAATTTTGCCATTTTCAACACTTTTCTGAATAATTTATAGCAAAACTGTCTTGCACTACACAAGCCATAGTTGAAAGAACTTTTTTGTTTCTAAAGCTGAGATAACTTGTTTTGTGAATTAGTGCCAAATAAAACTAGCTTTTATTTTGAAACAGGAAATTAAACCATGATGTGTTTTGAGCAAGTTTTTCCCCCGCTATTGTTCCTCTAATTGGTTATTTGCAGCAAAACCTTTTGTTTTATTTATCAAACGGTCACCGTGGTGATCAGTCTGAGGCTCCCGTCTCCACTCTGCCAGCAGTGAGTCGGACCTGGTTCTGCTGAGAGTTGGATTCTGCCACAGGTCGTTCCTCCGTCGCCGATTCTGTTCATGATCCTTACGGACAGAATTTGGAGGCGCAGCCAAAGTTTTGAGGGGATCCGTTTTAGTGGCCTCCAGTTCGGGACACTTTTTTTTTTTTTTTTGCAGATGATGTGGTTCTGTTGGCTCCATCAGACCGTGATCTCCAGCTTTCCACTGGAGCCAAGTGTGAAGTGGCTGGGATGGAAATCAGCACCAGACTGAACAGTCTGGTCACTAGAGCACTTTGTTTGGCATCTTGTTAAAAGTTTAACCCATAGGAATGGCTTAAGGGTAAATTTAACTGGTTTTGAACTTTTTAAAACCTCTGTATATCTGTCGTCTGTGACTGATTATTTTAATATATGGGGGGAGAGACCCCAATAAGCCAACAAAGGAAGTAAAAAAAAAAAGGAAAACATGGTTTATAATATTCAACACTGGGGTTTGCCTATGTTCTGCCTGGGTGTAAAAAACGACAACACAGAAACAAAAAAAGTTTCCCGCAGTTTATTTTTACCCAATTCTTAGGTTGGTTTGGGATGTAGAACACTCAAAGTACGTATAAAGATTTAATGAACTTGCTAAAAAAAAAAAAGTTGCGTGTTTCTGGTCAGTGAAAGAGACTAAAGGAAAGGGAGTTATACTAGGCTTACCTTAGAAAACAGTCACTGGGATGGTATTTCTAGCTTCACTGGAACATTGGAAACCTGCTTGTGTTCCCATGTTGCCTTGGCACCCTGGTTTCTTCAACCCACACCTGAATAATGCAAGTCTGGGTGCATTTGTGCTATATTTAACCTGCTTTAGGGAAAAAAAAAGAAAAGAGTGCAGCTCTTTTATAACACTTCAGGCTGCATCCAAACTGGTCCTGTTCAGTTCGCTTTAATCGAACTCCGGTTCGTTTGTCTCGAATGTCCGGTTCGTTTGGGGACGCATAAATCGCCTCTGGTCCGCCTCCAAACTCGGGTCTCGGTTTGGGTGAAGTGAGCTCTGGCGCGGTTCGAATGCGTATGTGGATCCAAGTGGACTGGAAAAGGCTCCAAATGTAGGAAACGGACTACAGCACAGGGCATTCTGGGTAAATGCAAACAAAAGTCTAAGAAATGACTCGTCTTTTACCAGAGACCGAAATCTGACGCTGCTTCTGTGAAGAAGGAAGTTAAGCTTATGTCTTCTGAAGTTTTCGTGTCGTTTCCTTCAGTGGTTCTGGGTGCAGCGCCCCCACAGGCGAGGGTGGGAACAGGTTCTTCTATTAGTTTTGAGCGTTTGACAGAGTGCAGGGTGAAGGCAAACCGTTGCAGGTGAAAATGTAACGAATGTTGAAGTAATTGTTTCCAGTTTCCAACATGTAGAGTGTTCTCCTCCAGAGTCCCGCGTGCGAAGCAATCCCTGGTAAATGAAGACTCAGACTAAGACTCTGTCTCTCAACAGATACAACTCGGAGGACTAAAGTTTGCTGATTTGTCAGTCTCTGAAGAGGATCTCTCTGGAAATCACATTAGGCGGGCAATCCTTCACTTCCTGTTTGTCCTTCCAGTTATTCACTTAACCGTCTGTCTCACAATGTTTGACCTGAAAGCCGAGCCCAAGAAGAAACTACCGATTATCTTAATGTTCTTATTTGTCAAGTAAACCTCGTTTAACCTTTCCTAGTGTGTAGACTAAGTCAGTGTTTTTCAAAGTGAGAGGCTGCCAAGGGGCGCTGTGGGGGCCTCAGAATGTTGGATTAGAAAAAAAAATTAATAAAATTTAATCCCATATCTGTTATTCAATCATCAATTTTTTTAAAATAAAGTAATTTATTTAAATATATATATTTTTTAAGCTCATCTTCTGATTGGCTGCCAGTCAAATTCATCATGTTGCTATGCTCCAAAAGTTAACGTAGCTAGCAAGAAATGGAAACGTTTCTGACAACAAAAAGACCAAAGGAACCGCTGCAAAAACCCGCAAGAACTGCGGAGGAAACATCAAATTTGATGCGAGTAACATGAAACATTTCAGATTTTCTTATGATGAAAAATTATATTATCTGATAACATTTTCTGCCACAGAATTCATGGTTATCTAAATTTATGTATTTATGCAAGATGTATGTAATAATTATTGAATAGTGCATAAAAACACATTCTAAAAGTCCATGTTTCTTTACATATTTTGTAGCATCTGTGGGTTTGCAGACTGAAGCTAATGCTCTTAGGGGGCAACTTTTTAATACACTGAAGTGTATTATGAAGTTGGATCAACAACCAAGTTCTTTTTTGAGAACTTGGATGTTTCTGAGAGTGTTTGGAAAGTAAAATGAAAACATTTGACCTTCACAATAGCCTAGTTTAGGTCTAAGCGAACTTTGAAGCTTCATTATTGTGAATCAGTTTTCGGAAATCTTCCCGTTAATCTTTGATGAGCTGTGACTTTAAAAAAAGGGGCAAATATTAATAATCACAATAATTATCTAGCCATGCTGCGATGGTAAATGTTCAGAGAATTTACCTTCCTTTGTCGTGGCTCTGCCGTGTGATGAGGTATAATGACACCTCTTTCTTCATGAAAGCCGGCTGGATAGGGGCCTCGAGGCAAAAACCCACGTTTTGATTCATAAAATCCATACTGAAGAGCGAGGGGGAACCACATCCTTTCTTTTCTCTCTTCGTTTACCTCTCCTTAGCTATCGGCCGTGTAGATCAAGAGAATTGTAAATTGTAAACACAAAAGACGGCCCCCTTCATGCCCCTTCTTCTTCAGATGTGTTGAAGAGGCTTCTTCAGGGAGGCATCAAAGCGGAGCGGCCGTGGTGCTGACTACTTTGGGTTTGTGGTGCTTAAACATTCAAATGCTTGTCGGACCAGATGAGTTTAATTGGCCTCACACTTTGTTTCTGTTCGGCTGTCAGTGAAGGTAAAACGTTGGCTAGAATCCTCCATCGATGCGCCTCGTCTGACGTCTCGCCTGTACTTCAGCCACCAATGTCATTGTTGTCGCCGTTACGTTACTCGTGTTTTACTTTATGCGAGAAACATGAAGCCAAGCACGTGAGCGCTCAAGCTGCCCATGAATTAAAGGAGCAGTGTTATGTGACATAGACTTTTTTGAGCCGTACACCATGTTATAATTTTACCCCCTCATTAAAAACTTAGTTGGAGTTCCCTGCCTTCGAGGACGAAGCTCCTCCTTGGAGGTGCAACGTCCACTACTCCCTCACTCGGCTCCTTCAGACTAGCCAGCGGCAAATAGCAGTTCCACAACAATGTGGAACTGCACGTTATTGTAAGAGATACTTCTCAGTGAAACTCTTTAATAATGTTAAAAACTTTTTTAGAGGAGCCATGTTGTGATGATTTCATGAAGGCAGAGTTTCAGAAAGAGCAGAAGTTTCTTAAAGAGACAGAGGCCCAATTTCAAGGTGCCATATTAACAAATCAAGTAAGTCATATTTTATAATCATATGCCTACATATTTGATATATATACTTATATATAAATGTACAAATAGCATTTTTCTAACAATTGAAGGTAACAGTTACTGGACGTTTGTTTTTTAAAATGATTTTATGTAGCTGGAAAACACGTTATAGTGGCCCCTCAAAGGATATAGAAAATTCAACAGTGATGAATGTTGCTTTCATGATTTACTGGAGAAAATGCAATGACGATCACTGAATGAACGTCACTTTTGACATGTTAGGGATTTAAATAATCTTCTGGGTCGTATGTACATATAAGAAAAAGATACGTGTTGCCAGATTTTATTTCCCTGTAATATTTGATTTAATTTCAAATTTTAGGTCAAATTCAAATTTTGAAATACTGAATTTGAAACTGCTAAATGTTGTTGTAATTCATATTATTGAAGTTTCTTCAAATATCCGTAGGTTCTGATGAAGGATCTCCTGCAGAGGTCTGCATCACAGCAACTCTGAACAAACCTCTGACTGAAGACGCTGTTGTGGTAGATAGAGCATGCTCAGGTTTGTTTGCAAGTTTGTTGATTTTGGGAAGAATTTTTCTTTGCACATCAATCTACACGTTGATCTACAGATAAATGTAGAACAATCTGCAAATCAATGAGGAAAGAACACATTAAATCAGGTTCAGCCGCAGCACTGGGTTTGTCAAACATGAAGTGATTCAGAAAATTATTTTAGCTTGTTTCACAAAAACCTTCCTGGTAATAATTGTAATTTACTTATTTTTGCTACAGGCATAAAAATCAAAATTTGTCTTTACATAAAGCAAACACTTCCCTTTAATATATGTTGGTGTTTTCATTTTTACCGAGCTAACAATGCCAAACCTGCAACAGGTCTTATTCACATACCAAAGGGTCAGCATCCTTGGGTAGCTACTATTCAACAATATTCAAACAGATAATCAAAATTACCTGAGTGAAAAAAAGATTGTGTTGGGGGGAAAAAAAAATGAAGGGAATTGCTTTGACATTTTCTGGCTTTCCTTGTCTTTGAAGCGCTGCATAAAGGCATATACTTATTTTATATTGCAATTAGAAATGGAAAAAAAAAAAATCTACAGCACTTTCTCGACAAAATAGGCGACGGACAAAGGACAATTTTTTTCCCTTTTTGAGGCAAAGTCCTTGGGTTTTTGTAAGCGCATTAGTCCTGCTAATTAAATATTATATGTTAAACGAAAAATGCCAGCATGAAAAGCAGCTGGATTGTTTGACTCAAAGACACGGCTGCAGCCTTGATGAGTGGAAACTGCGTGACCATGAGAGGGTAAGAACGTCATTGTTGCCGGTCGTCGCTTCATTTGACCCATCATAATTCTTTCTAATAATTCAACAATTCACATTCCCCCTTTGTGCTTCGTTCAGAGACGAAGACGGGAAGAAACAGTCACACCCTGAAGAAGGTCTAGCCCACGTGTCTGAGTGCGTCACGTTCACTTTGTAAAGTAGCGTGGGCTTCGTTTTGCTTTACACGGAAATGAATTGTTCTTCAGTTCAAACATAAAGCCGCTATTGCCTCAAATACCAACTAAAAAGCCAGCGGATCAGAAAGACAAATTGTTCCGTCTAGGTCAGCGTTACTCAAGCCTTTTCAGGCTGAGGACCACTTAACCCGTTTAACGGTCACGTTAAACGCGTTAGCCTGAGGCTGCCCCCGCGTCGCAATAACGCATCTTAATGTATGATGCAACCTGAAATTAAAATATTGGTCTCTTAACTCACGTATTGTTGTTCTCTTTGTTCATCCTAAAAAAAAAAAAAAGAGAAAGCCATGAACAGGTCTACTTTGGCATTTTGAGTTATTTACAGATTCTAAGCTTTCCTAAGATGTCAAAGTCATAGAAATAAAAAAAAGAAGTTGTTCTCAAGTGTTTTGTGCGTTAATAACATTTAAGGCTATTTGTAATTTATAAGCACAATTGAACAAAAATAAGCTCGAGTTGCTTTTAATAGAAACAAAAAAATAATTTTCCGCATTGTTAAAAATAATTAATCCATCTCTATAAATTGTATGTATTTATTTAATATTTTTGAATTAAATAAAAATAACAATAGCTGTTGACCTGAAAGCAGAGCATCATCATCCATTACCAAAGTCGTATAAAAACAACCAAAGAACAGTTGTGACTAACTGGAGCGATTCCCGCCGCTCACCGTTCGAAGGCATCCAGTCGCTAGTGAACGACACACCAACACTCAGCAGCTATGACTCGGCTTCCTCTGATCATCGTCCTGGAGTTTTTGATTTTCTTTGGCATAACTGGGCCAAAGAAAATCCCCCTTCACCATTACACCACCCTAAACTACTGACACCAAGCAGGACGGATCCATGCTTTGGTGTATTTTCTGTCAAATTCTTACCCTGTCACATCAGAATGCTGCAGCTGAAACCCAGACTCAGATGGATTTTTCCAAATTTGCTTCCGACTAACTAATGGCAACCAGTGAGGTATTCTGCTGCTGTAGCCCATCTACTTCAGGGTTTGGCCTGTCGTGCATCCAGAGATTATATTCTTGGTTGTAATGGTCATCAAGACCCTGTTTGTCTTCTTCTTGATGCCAAACAGCAGCTGATTGGGTATTTTCACTTTTTTGGACCCTTCTCTGTAAACTAGAGATGATTGTGGTGAAAATCCCAGTAGATCAGCAGTTTTTTTTTACTCAGACCTAGCCTTTCTGGCACCAACTGCAATGCCACAGACGGTCCCTGAAACCCCCTTCTTCCCCTTTCTGATGCTTGTTTTAAACCTCAGAAAATCATCTTCACTTTGCTCAGTGGCCTTAATTGAGGTGAGTGTAGGTCTGTTGGGGGACAGCTCATGCAGAAGTCACCATCTGTCTGCGGTGTCACTGGCTACAGTGACTCAAACTGTCAAGAATGGTACGTAGAGGTCTTTGTGAAACAGAATCAGGGCTCAATGGCCAATCAGCTGCAGGGATAAATGAGGGATCTCAGTCTGACCATGTGAAGGATGAGCGATGACTTGGTGCTTCCTTCATGTGAAACGTTTGGTGTTTTGGAGCATTATGGTGTTGGAATTAGTGTTGTGTTTCATTGAGCTTCTTGTTTAATGGAAACTCTCCAATTGCGAAATTGTGTTTTTCGACCCTTAGCGGAATCTCGACGAAGTTTTGCGCACGTTTGTAACGGAAACGCAGCTTTTACCACATGCATACTCGACGTTAGCAACTTAATCCAATTGGCTGAGGTTTCCTCATTTTGACTAGTTTGTATAACAAACTGGTCTTGACTGAACTGCATTATAGACAGTTTGAATTTGATCTATCTGGGGCTGAACTAGCTAAACATATGTCAGTTTGATCTGCTAGTCTTGTATTTTGACCTTTTTTGTGATTTGGTGCTACATAAATAAGCTGAATGAAGTTTTAGAGTTTATGATGTACTCTGATTACTGCCACATTCAACAAAGAAGTAATAGTAAGTATAGCCCTGTATTTAAATGGTTTAAAGATATATATATATATAAAAAAAAGAACCTGACTGAATATGTTTTAACCACTACTGTTTACATATTTTTCGATTATGTTACTCATGTTTCCATTTTCTATTAGGACAAAGCTCCGGAGTGCTTCACAGGTTTGTTTTTAGTATAATTTTCCAAGGTTTTTTTTTTTACCCTTTATTATGCACATGACCTCTTCCTCCATAAATGTCAGGTCGTGCTCTGTAAATTAAAACATTACTTAAATGTAAACATTTCCACTCCTTGAAGAATAAAGTGTCTAAATATTAAGAGCAGACAATGTTATGCTTCACCTGTGAACGTGTCCTGTCATTTCTGCCTCAGGGAGGAATTCGTGTTGATTCGAGGCTGCTGACCACACCAACCCCATGAGATACGACTGCAGCACCTTTGATCACTGGAAGCCTCTTTTAAACACAGCCAAAAACACAGCTTTTCATTTCTAAAGCTCCTGGGGCCGTACGTTAACATAGGAAGAAACTCTAAGTGGGCTGTGTTGAGCCTATTAATCACGTTGCTCATTTATGTTTTCTTATGTTATTATGTTCAACTTGTAGTTATCTAACCACGCTGTCTGGAAGTTTGAGAGGATGACCCCGGCCTCACGACTACCAGGAGTTTCTTCGTGTTTTCCTTTTCTTCTGACGTAGCGTTTTTGGATGAACATATGATCAGTTGTAAATGCAAACTAATCTTAACCCAAAACAATCAAGTTCCTGTGGAAGAGACGAAAATGAAATTGGATCTGTCCACAGTCACAGTAGCTGCATTTCCATTACAAAAGTGACCTTTGTCGATATTCCGCCAATGTCGCATAAAATCCAACGTGCTTCCATTGAATAAGAAACAGAATTAAAATTACTTGTCAGTCCTTGCGAATTGGCCGCGCTGTCATCCTCCAACCCCTTCCTGTTAGCTTCTTCTCCGTGGTTTGCGCCAGTGGCAACGTCTAGTTGTTGATCGTGCGAAAAAAAGTGTTTCCGTTGCAGTTTTGCAAAATTAGCCAATACGGATTAAAAAAATAAATAAAACCTCATCTTAGTGCCAAAACTTTTTATCGAAAAGTATTTCCGTTAAGCAAATTTATGTTCGAAACGTCAAATTATGAAATGCAACTAGCAAATTGACAAATCACTGATTTCATGAAAGTGAAAATAAAACTTTGAAATAACCCAGCCCAGTCCAGAGTGAAATTTGCCGAGTCATCAGACAAGAGTTACAGATAAGGAACGTCCTCACAACCTGAAAGATGTGGAGAACGTTTGTTTTGGCAAGCGGATAGGAACCTTCCGAAGACGCTACAGGTGGAAAACGTTTAGAAGCAAAATAATAAAACCAAGACATTTAAACACGGATGATCAACTTCTAGACTGCAGTTGGTAACTCATCACATTGTATTGCTAGCAAAAACATAAACCAGAGAAACAAAACAATGCAAAAAAAAAAAGAAAAAAGATTTGCAAGCAGCACACAGATTTTTGCAACTTTAGCTAACTTTTTCTTTAATTACTTTTCCTAGCATAAGTATATTTGAATCCTCCCTAAGTTGCTCTCTGTAATAAATGGAGAGTGTTGGACACTCGGTTAAATCAACGGTGATGTGACGCATGACTCAAGCCGGTTCATGCTCTGCTGCCATTCTTCCTAAATGACAGAGCGAGCGTCATAACGGCACAATAAAAACAATGTTTTATGTCTAATTTTCTGGCACTAGATATAATGATAGGCATTTTCTGACAGAGAAAAAAAAAGTCTATAATTGTAGCATCAATCCAGTTTTTGTGGTGTGAATACCAGCTTGTCAGACATCAACTCAACCACGGTGCCTTTCTCTTCTTGAAGTGGCTATAAAAAAAAAAACAAACAAACGTCAAAGTATGAAAAAGATGCAACTACCTCAGATGACTTGTGCTGTTGTGTCGTTTGGTGTTTCACAAAAATCTCAAGCGCTCAGTTCGAATCAGATTTGTTTACCATCTGGTAGATTAGCAGCTTGTTATGCTGCAGCAGGTTAAGCTAGGAGTTAAGACAATTTGAACGCTTTAACAATGCTCTACTCATTTCAAAGGAAACGTTACGCTACCTAATGCTGGGAAACTCTGGAAAAGGTGCCGACAGCTGCTTTACAGCGTGCTCTGAGGAAACGGAAAGATTTCCCAATAACTTCCAACTTTGACTAAGCTGACATGAAAACTTGTTTTCCATCAGGACTGTGGTACACGCTCAATAAGCCCACAAATAACCCTCTTATGGCTTTTATGATCAGGCTCAGTTTTTGTGGCTTCATGCAACTTGGCTGTGGGAACAATTAATGCTTTTCTGGCATGAGCTTTGTTTCAATTTGCCAAACAGGCTTATCGGCATAGTGACTGTGGTAAAATAAATATTCAATAAATCACGGCGATAGCAAAACACATTAAATTTCCCTATGGACTGAAATAACAAACAAAAGGAAACACTTTTACAGGCTGGCTCCTTATGTTGACGTTTCAGCAACGGGTTTTTCGAGTGTCGTAGCCTGTAAAAAACAAAATAAAAATGACAGCGGATGAGGTCGCTTCAAGGTTTAATTCAATAGTCTAGTTGGTTAACTGGCTTGGCGTCAATTCGAAGTATTCTTCTTTCTTCTCAAAGTAGTAGCTGAGTCGAGCTTTGGCGTACCTGGGGACAAAACAGAGAGCAGGAAGTAGAAAGAAATTGTGATGGGATTGGGTTTGAATGACACTCGAAATACATCTTTAACCAGTTTCAACATTTGTTTTTGTGTCTGTGTTGTTTTTATTGAGCGCATCACCCCAGTTCTACCTCGCTCAGTTTCTACTCTATTAATCTGGAACAAACTTCCAGAAAACCGCAAAACTGCTGAAACACTGACTTCCTTTAAATTTAGGCTGAAAACCCACCTGTTTAGAGCTGCCTTTATTTTATATATTGATACAACATATCAATATATATCTTGCTAGATGATTTTAATTGTGACATTTGACAAAATGCTTGTTTCGTAATTGCTTGCCTGTATAGTTTTTTTATTCAAAGCACTTTGAACAGCCTTGTTGCAGAAATGTGCTAAACTAAAAAATTTGTGACTGCTTTTTTGTTTTGGTTATTTCTTACATCGTCTCTGTCATTTCATCACAACGCAGAAATCCAAGCTTCAAAAGGACGTAAGAGGAAGAAAAAACATACAATAAAAATAGAGTACAAAGTACATATGTTATTTGACCACTTGCAGCGTATTTTAATAGATTATATAACAATTCAGTTTGACACACAAACACTATGAAAACGTTTAGCGAGGGGCTTATCGTGGTGAAGAACTCGGGTTTTCTGGATTACATTTAAGTATCATTCACTTTTCCCTAAAACTAAAGACCAGGAGTAATAAACTGAAAAATACGGTCACTTAACTAAAGAACTTTTGGAATAAGTATTTATGAAATTGTCTTCCACATCTTTATTTTTGGTCAGTAACAACATTAAAAGTCACATACTGTTTCAAACCTTAATGTACTTTAATGTTCAGTTTTAACACGATTATATAAAATTATTCTGTTAGCAACAGTTTTTACTTTCCAGAAGTGTTTTGAAGTGTAAATCAAAGCTGAGTTCCAGACAGGAATAAATTATGTTTAAATAGTTACAATATTTCATCAAAGCACTGAAGAAAAGGTACAATATTTCAGCTCAGGCTCATCTTGTGCATCCGTTACTTACCTTGAGTGTATCAGTGTCATGTGGGTGTATTGTGAGAATGCCTTTATATTAAAAACAGGGTTTGGAGCGGTCATATATTTCAGTAACTATAACCCCACAAATTTGAGTGCTAAATAAATTTTATTATCATCTGCGTGTTCAAGTTTCTCGATTTCAACGTGTTTTGAGGAATATGGTTGTTGTGAGAACTCAATCAACAGACTGACACTTTCCAATAATGAGGTGTTTCTCAGGTGAAGTCACACTTTTGGGAGAAAAAAAAATAGCTGTTAAGGTAAAACTGCATTAAAAGTGGTAAGTATGCAACAAGTATGCAGAGTAGCTTTTTCTAGTTTAAAAAAATGTAGCTGAAAGTCAGCGCCGAATGACCTTAAGTCTGAGGTCGAAACTCAAAAAAAGATCAGCTTTAAATGAAGCATTATCATCAGATGTTAGCTGCTAAATGTTAGCTAGTTAGAAAGTGGTTAACTAAATCAGCTTTAAACGAAGCGATGTCATCAGATTTTAGCTGTTAAATGTTAGCTAGTTAGAAAGTTCTAAAAATTAGCATATTGTCTTCCACTCTGTGATTGAATTGTTTCATTTGGTAACCGAGTGGCTGCTCGTGGTGGCGGTAGTGGGACTGCTTCAGTGCTAATCCTAACCAGACAACATCGGAACTACTTCACATACTTCAAAATAAGAGTCTTGAGCATAGATAAGATGCTAATCCTAATATCCTGAACAATAGTTGGAGTAATGAAGTCAGAAGGAAGTGGGATGGATTTCCTTTTCTGCAGGTGATGAGCCCCTTAAAGCAATTTAACCCAAAGTTGCCTGAGAATCTCATGTGTAGTGTATGTGTCTATATACTAAAATCAAAAATAAGACATTGCAACTCTGTACTGTTTTAGCTGTGATGTGAATAATTATTTTTTTCTAACTTCAATCTCCTCTCTAAAACTCATATTCAGTGCCTTTCAGCACATCACATGTTGAAGAGATTTGTTGTTCTAATCAGAAAAACAAAGACTAAGGGATGCTATTGTTGCTTTGTGAAGTAAAGGTAGGAAGTCATGAATGTCTTTTCCTTTATTTTTATTTTCTGCCACCCCCTCCTGCCACTTTTGTTATGTGTAACTTTTTTGGGTTTTGCATTCACAGAATCTCTTAACTGGATTTGGTAACGTCTATCTTTGTAATAAAAAAATGCCTGAGGAAATTTTCTGTGTCAAAAATTGTTTGAGTGTCAAACTATTTTTGACGTTTCCATTACAAACTTGCGCACAACGTTGCTGACAAAAAACGCAATCTCGCAATTGCGGTGTTTCCACTAAATAAGAAATGAAATTGAAATCACACATGCATAAGTTTGTCCACGCAATAAGTCGTTGAAAAAACACGCCGCACCATGGTCCTCCAACTACTTCCTGTCATCTTCTGCTTCGTGGTTTGTGCTGGTGGCAACGTCTGATTGCCGATTACGTTGCTCGTGTGACACGAAAAAAGTGCTTCTTTTGCAGTTTTACAAAATAAACAAATATTGATGTGTCCAAAAATTTACCCAACACCAGTACCAAAACATTTCGACAAAAAAGATTTTTTTTTTAAACTGCCGTGTTTCCATTTAGCAAATGTAAAATTGCGCAATAATCTGGTGAATGGAAACGCAGCTACTGTGTTAACCAGAAACTCAAAGGTTATTGTGATGTCAGAAATTCAGGCCCACGCCTCCAAACGTATTTATCTAAAGGGAAAATGAGCTGCGTTGTCTATACAGAAAAATGAAATACTTTTCTTAAGAATAAAGATTGAGGTCTCTGTTCTATTTGTGATGTTCAGACCGTCTTCATTTCTATTCATCTGCCGCCGTTTGTTCCTACAGCCTAGATGTTGTTTATCCATCACCACGGATACGCACAGGCGAGGATGAACCCTAAAAGTAAAGTGTTATCTACCAAGTGAGTTGCAAGGTAATGTACAATAATGTCGTCCTTTATTGTGTGTTTTACAAAAAGTTCACGCGGGAGTTTTCTAGCCCGTGGTGGGCACGGCGCCTTTGTTCGCAGACGCTGCGAATAATAAAACCGCATCGGGTCTTTGTTGGATAAAGTACTGAGTCTGAAAGCTTCAGAGGACAGCTTAACGGTGATGATGAAAGTGGTTTTGTGCTCGCTCCTACCTCACTGTTTGAGCGTCTCGATAAATCTGATGTCTGAGTACGCTGTTGCCCTTGGCCATTATACTATACCCCTTTGAAATGAAGCGAAGTTTGAAAAGCGAAAGAAAATGGAGGCACGGAGAGGAGTTGGTCCTTTAATTAGTGCTTTCACTGAACTCCTCAATGCCGAATCGGTTTTCTCGCTCTTACCGCTTTAGTGAGACAAAAAAGATAATTCAGACACATGCTTTTCAGATACTTGTGTGCCATCACTATGCTACCCTTCGTGCATTTTTTATGTAAAAACCCCGAGCTCTAATTATTGTTTCAGAGTGATCCCTCTGTTGTCTTCTGCCAATGGAATTATTTCCTCCTTGTTGTTCCTGCCACTCCAGTCGGAGACCCTTCAACACCAAGATTATGACAAAGACACATGCTTTTTGGTGCAGCCTAATATGAGCCTACAATCCTGGTAGGAAGGACAATTATTTTGGTGTTATCCTGGCAAAACTCAGCAGGCAATTTTCACTTCCCTCATTGTGGCTTGGCGAGGTTTCAAAGGCATTTTTTTCTGGACAGGCTTAATCTGTTGAGGGCGGCGGGCTCCCGTGAGATGACTGACAGTTCTCTCGCTCAGACACAAACGCAACAACCAAGGTATTGCAGTGCAACGAGAACTCATGATATTAAAACACCACAACAAATTTAGTCAAAGTGAGCCTCGTCTCGCAAAGCGCTATCCGGTTACTGTCAGCATGTTGACTTTGTCTGGTGTGGCAAGTCTGAGGTGTCATTATTGGTATGTGCTTTAAAGAGGCGGTATTATGTGTTTTCCAGGCACATGGTGCCATTTTATAGAACAATCAAGTAACTATGTTAACTTCAGCTGTTATTAAAATGCTGTATGACTTAAAAGAAATTTGACTTTGTAATTTAATGCCTTGAAATTGGGCTACAGTCTCTTTAAAAACTCCTGCTCTTTCTGAAACTCCGCCTTCAGGAAGTCACCACAACGTCGTTCTTCTATTAACCCTTTAACAACATTTTTACCAGGGAGGCGCAAAGGAGGGTTCAGAGGAGGAGCTTCGTCCTCGAAGGCGGAGCTAGGTCCGCCCATTCGTTTCGCACAGCTGGATGGTTGCCATGGAGATTGAAGGATTCCTCAAGCATGCATGAAAGAATCAATTCAACACTCCAGGTATGTTTTGATGAGGGAATAACAACTTCCTGAAGGCGGAGTTTCAGAGAGAGTAGGAGTTTCTTAATGAGACAAAAGTCAAATTTCAAGGCGCTAAATTAGGAAGTCAAATTTCTTTCAAGCCATATTTGATATATATAATTAACAGTTACTTGATTATGCTATAAAATGCCAGTATGTGCCTAGAAATAACAAACTACTGCCCCATTAATCATTTTCATCATGAACACTGATTTCTGATACACTGGAGCCTAGTTCTTTAAGACCCGCTGTTTTCACATACGATTTCAGTTGTCCTTAAATATATTAAGGTCGACAGGTGAAGCTCGGTGCTCAGTGTTTATCATCATCAAAGACGAAACTGAGACATTCTTCTATTTAGCAGAAAGGAGGAGAAAAAAAAAGGAAAAAAAAAAAAGTCTGCTCCTGCATGAAGCGCAGGTATTCCCTTTCACAATGTGCTTTTGTGCACAATTCCTTCAATTTTGCAGCCCGTCTACTCCAAACAGTGGGCCTCCTCCTTGTTCATTTCCTCATAATAATGTCTTTGTCAAATAACAGCTGGGCCTGCCAGGATGTCCACAAATCGAAACCGCTGACTCGCAGACACACTTTCAACACATGAATAAAAATCATGAGAGGAAAGTAAATAAGGACGGTAGGAGGAGGGCGGGTTCGCATTCCCCTTGTGGCTCTCCATTGTCACATCCACATCTGGACCTGGTTAGAGCACAAGGCCTGTCTGACGCCTGTCACTCGTTGGGAAGTCGGCAAAGATTTGACTCATGGGGATAGAGAGCTGGGAGGAAAGTCTCTCGCGCACGCACGCACGCACATTCAGTAAATTAGAATTTGCGTTCTGACGAGGCTCCTTTGTGGGATCAAGAGTGCCTTTTTAAAAGTCAAAACCCTTAAGCAGGTATTAACCATACCTTTCATCAAGCCCACATTTCTCTATCAAAATGTTTTTATTGGTTTGCTGTAATCTAATCTTAAATGTCAAGTTTTTGTCGGCAGAAAGCAGAAAATTGTCGTAATTAATAGAAATAAAAGCTTGAAAGCATCAGTCTGTGTGGAATTAATCTATATAACGCATTTCACTCAGTGAAGTGAGCTGTTGAAATAAATTAACTTTTCAAAAATATTCTAATTCATCAAAAATAACTTCTACTCGCTCCGAGCTCAAGTATATTTTTAGGTCTTTCCTTAAAGGCAGTTGTTTACTACATGCTAGCTGTGAAATGAAACTGATTCAATCTGAACAAGTTTCATTTGAAAATAACCCTAAATGTATTTATCACCTCATTTCTTTGGTTGCTTTTAGTCAAATTGTTTGGGGAATTTATGGAAACTTTAGATAGTTTAGTTTTTAAACCCATAACTTTTTTTTCCCAGCAGCGAGACAGGTTCACTTTAGACGCTATGAATGCTGCACCTGCATAAAACTATTGAATGGTGCCTGTTTTTTTCTATTTCTGTCTATTTAACCTTCAGTAAAAAGACTTCTGGTTCACTATATCATAATCAATGCTGCCAACTCCTCCATACAGATAGCAGTTCCCAGCTGACAAGAGATAGAAGTCAATAAAAACTTTGTCAGAACCTAATTTGCATAATTGGCCATGACTAAAAAAAAAACAACAAAAAAAAAAGAACATTCAATCTGTTTGGAAATATGACAGAGCTTTCATTTATCAATGCTTTTTTTTGTTTTGGTTTAATGTCAATCCTGTGCGATCCATATAAGCAAATGTAACACAAAAAATATACTCTCTTGGGGTTACTTGCTTTTTGTTATTTTATTTTATTTAGTTTTGTTACATCTGCCTTGACTTTTAAACTTAAAGTCAATTTAGCTGCCTACAACAAGCCAGAGCACCAAAGTATATTTTTTCACCATAATATATTTTTCTTTCCTTTTTTGGCAGACTCTATATTAATGACATCAGTGAAAAAGGAACAATAACAATAACTTTCAGTGCAGCTGGTAGGGACATTAGTGTGAACACTAGCAGTTTTGAAAATGTTGCTTTTCCCTGATGTAGCTTATCGTTTTTAGTAACTCATGTCGAAGCTTCAGTAAAAAGCCGTTTAGTTGCTCTTGTCACAATTTGGTATTTAGTCACAGGCATATTAGCAGTGAAGCTAACTATGAATGTTCGGTGAATACTGTTCACCAAACGTCAAAGTAGGACTGGGCAATATGAGAACAATCTAATATCTCGATACTCCTTTGCTTTATCGCGATACACGATATATATCGCAAAAAATTTTAATAACCTCCAATTCTTATTTTAAACTATACAGAAGCGCTGGGGGATATGAGGAAAATCTAATATCCTGATAAATATCACAACATTATTAAATGAGCTCCTATGTTATTTTAAACTACACTCCTTGCAGCATGATGTCAGCAATACACCTGCTCCACTGATGCTTTGTCACAAACTGACAAAGCATCAGTGGAGCATCAGGTGTTTAAATTAGCTAATCTACCACCGCTGTGTTAGCGTGGCTAATAGCAGCGGTGGCTAATCTACCACAATGATCATTTATTAATAAAAGCAAAATACACATCAAGACTAAAAGCATAAAACTGTAATGAACTGAATGCTCTGGTCTATGTTTGAGTGTTTTTGGTTCTGAATCCTAATACATAAAGTTGCTTGTTGTCAGTTGCTATGGCAACGAGGTAAATCCGACAGAGAACAGAAAAAAGAATGAGTGGTTTTGAGTTATTATTCTCATTGCATATCACTAAACGAATCATACCTGAATCTCTATAACATGTTTCTCAAATTACCTCATTTGATTCCTCCATATAAAATCCAAACCACTTCCAAACTATTGATCCAGCGCTGTTTCTCTTCGGAACTAAACGAGTTCATCTGATTCCTCTTCAGTTTCCGTCACATTCAGCTACTTGCCTCAAACTCTCGCATGTTGTTTGTTTTGTCCCGCAGCTTGATTGGTAGAAAATTTTCAGGTTGGAGTGGGGGGGAGGCACTAGTGATGCATTCATAGGGTGTCGGATAAACCACACTCGCAGTGAATTTGACAGCGAAAGTTTATTATTGGAACCACAATTTATGCTCGATGGTTGCGATATAGCCATTTTAACTATCGTGAACTGAAAAGTTCACAAGTTTTCCTAGTGTGGAGTGTGAGGTTATACCAAGATCTAACTTTTGGTATTAACTACGTTAGCTTGAAAGCTAACTGCTAACATGCTGCTGCTAGTCGGCTCACATTTATTTTATTTTTTTTGGCAACGTGCTCACCATCTCTGAGCAGTCACCCATAAGTTCACGTTTAAATGAAGAGGGCCATTTCAAAATATAAATAGAAATGCAGAGCAAGTCTTGCACTTAGCTAACAAATCTGTTAGCTACAAATACAACAGTTGCTCTTTGTCCCAGAGTTTTTCATTTTATTGTTTCTCTCATTCAAACAGAGGCTAATGAAAACAAAGAACAGAGAGGCAGCAGAACCCTGACTGTCAATGTTTCTTTTTGTTGAGCCTGTTAAAGTGAAGAATTATGACTTTTAGCAGACATAAAGAATTTGAATAGTTGTGAGCGTGTATTAAGGGATGGCAGAGGTTAGTGGAGTAGCGCCGCTTTCAAAGATCAGACTTGGTTCCCTGTCGTTGCCGTTGCTCTCAGAGCTCATTTTAGTTTAACCCCTCCAGTTAAAGAAAGGTAACCCAACCCTCCACATGCACTTTCGGACAACCTCAGCCAGCGGCTTAAAGTAGCAGACGGCTATGCAAGACGTATAGCGAGGCTGGGTCGACAGCACTGAAACAATAGCGCCTCTGTGCCCCAGCACCCCTCTGGATCACATTTCCTCCGAGGCCCATATCGAAATGTGGCGGGGGCCCCGTTGCTGATCTAGCAAGCGGCTGGAGAAAGCCACACAGAGGGGAGGGTGCCGTATGTCAATAGTGATTAGGATCATGATCACAACTGTTGCCGGTGCGGGGCACAAAGGAAAAGCGAGACATCAGGGTGAAAGGTGGGGGTGTGGAGGGAAGCGTCGTGCCCTCCTGAACTTTACTGTCTGGTTGCCTGCGATGAGGATTGTCTCCTGGACTCGTTTAAGATAAACAACCCTCCTGCACGCTGTTGTAAATTTAAAAATAAAAGAAATTAAGCTCTGGCATCCTTTGAAAGTCTTAATGAAAGCTTTGGCTATCATCCTATCGTGATGTGTGGCGCAACAGTGACGAGAAGCAGAGAATTCCCCCAAGTAAATATTTTGTCTACAAGGAGAAGTGACAAGAAGAGGAGATGTGGATATCATTCTGCTTTTACGCAAGAGTTAGAAAAAGAAATATGCTTTCATTTAATGAAGGATATCATCACTATGTTGAGTATTAACCCTGTTTCTGTTACAGCTCTCTAGGCGACCTCAGCGATGAGGACCCGTCGCCACGTGTACAAACCTTTGGAAGTCAAAGTCGATAGAGGAGTATCGGGACTGCAGGATGGCCCAGAGACCCCAGAAGAAGTTGGATGCCTGGTGGAAAAGAAGGAGAAATAATTTATGGAAAACACAAATCATCTCAATAAAAACTATTAACCGAACAAAATTGGTTAGGCTTAGGCCTCGCTAATGTTTCGTGGCTCTATCTCAATTCTTCACTAAATAACTACAAAGACTGTCAGTCAAAATTGTCCTGTAACTGGTGGGTTGCTGGTTTGAATCCCCGCTCTGTTCATCTCAGTGGTTGTCTCCTTGGGCAAGACTCTACAGCAGCTGTGGCTACAATGTAGCTTACCACCGTCAGAGTGGGAATGACTGAGAGAAGTCCTCTATACAAGTAAAGGGCATTTACCAATTACAGCAGAGCTAAGCAGGTGTTCATGGATTTTGCTTATTAAAAACAAGTCATATGAACAATTAACACATTATTATAACTGTCATAATAAACATATTATATTGTTTTGTTCCGTTGTTCTTGTATTAAATTAAATAAGTTAGGTCCTGCTTGTTTTCAATTCTTGTGGAAACGTTGACGCCATAAAACTATCTTACTGTCATTCAAAATATTCGTAGAGTGAGAATCTTATACAAGGCTATGCTGGTCTAATAGTTACCTTATTGATAAGTGCAAGATCCTTCCAACTTCCTGCTGGAGGGCAAAAAAAACTGCTCGCCGACAATGACTAGCACTGGTTTTAGCTGTTGAGTTGTCAACATGATGCACTACATCTTAAATGTACGCATTGTTTAATAGTCAACACTATAATAACTAGATAATAAGGTCAGGAAAAAGTTTTAACAAAAAAAAAAAAAAATAGTGAAGGAGAGGGAAGTAAGTCTGTTACGCTAGCTTGACTTTGACAACCCTAACATGTAGATGTGCGGCAGAATTTGGTGTGTTTCAGTTGCGTCCCAGATACCGACTCTCCGACAGATCGTGAGTAGAGCAGGTGTTTAAATGAGCAAATCAACCACTGCTGTGTTCAGACGATCAATTACTAATAATCGCAAAATAAACGTCAAGCCTGAAAACATAATACTGTAACCAATTGAATGTTCTGTTCTTTGTGCGGGAAATGTTTGCATTTACTTTGTGGTTGCATCCCGATTTTCTAGCGGAGCAGTAGTCAGTCGGTTGCTATGGCAACGGGTCTGTGTATAGCATAGCCAACATACAGAGTGAAAACATAGAACAATATGAGTGGTTCCGAGCTGCTGTTCCACTGTTTTTCTGCGTTGTTTTCCCTTTCCTATGGTGCACTGTGATAAATTAATAATACCTACATCTCCAAGTTCCATTTTGTCAATGGATTTGTTCTACCGTGACAGAGAGGCTGTGGAAAGAATAATCTTTCTGCCCACCAGCGTTGTGCACATCCGCGAAATTTCCGGATGTAAACAATAACATACGACGGGCCTGTAGTTTCTGCAGAGATTCAAATCGTCTTCAAGGAAAAGGTGATTTAAAAAAAAAAATTATCCCATTAGGTTGCAAGAGCTCCCTTCCTCGGGATCCTGCCGCCCCCCGATTGGTGGGAGCCAACATGGGCGTCAGACATGTGCATCTTTTCTTAAACATCCTCGAGGGAGGAAAGACGTACGTGGGGACTCTGAACTCACTTTAAGGAAGTAGAGAGTGTGAAACTGAAGCTTATTTTTGTAGCGCTCTAGTTTAATGTTTGGTTACAGCTCCTCGTGCCATGCTGCAAGGGCTGTAAAAACACACTGTGTGACCTCCAGTTGTCGGGTTGTAACCGCTTCCAAAACTGCTGCCGCTGCATGGCAGTTGCGTGCCGCTCAGTCAGAATGACAAACCCTCTGTATTGAATGGTTCCCTCCTTAATGGCCTTGCTCACTTAGGCTTGCGGACTTCCATGCCTCCATAAATTTCTGTTGTTCTCCACCCTTATTGTAAATCTTCATGGTAAGGCCACTAATGGCACGTTCTAATAAGATCCAGACGAGGGCCTCTGTTCTGCGGCCCAATGATATAATCACATTTTTATTTGATAATCAAATAAAGGGTGGAATGAAATGCTTGTGGAGCATTGTGTGGTTTCCCTTGGCTTCCCCCACGCCCCAGCCAAACCTGGCAGATTTTCATCTCTAATCTCCGTCCTTAGTTGGGGGGAAAAAAAGATTGAGCGTGCTTCCACTATGATTAGTAACTGCTCTTCATTAGGAGGAGCGTTAATCTAACGCCGAGCGGAGGGGAATCGGAGGAGAGAGAGAGGGAAAGGGAGAAAAAGAAGAAAAAAGAAGGGACGACGGAGACGTGAGGAAAGAGCGACACCACGGAGCAGCAGACGAGGGGCGGAGGGGAGGATCCCTGCGGAGGAAGAGGACGAGCTGCGAGGGCCCCACTGCGTCTTCGCTGGAGGTGAACACGGGAAGCTTCGCTCTTTTTACATCTTTGGCAATCGGCCACACAGCTTCTTCCACTGGATGATATTATCAGCAGACGCTTTGCTGTTGTTGAATCAATTCAGTTCAGCTTGATTTTTTTTTTTTTTTTTAACCAATGTGGCAGCTTTGAGCCGTTTGGCATTTTAGTCAATTTGACAAATGAGGTAAAGCTAACAGAAACGGGTTGAAGACAAAAATGAGCAGAATTCTAAAAAGTCTGCTACGTTTCGTATGTTTTTGTTTCTATGTTTGTGACTCTTTGATCGGTGCTATATGAATAACATTTTACTCACTTTACTTACTCATATGAAGTGACTTGCAAAACTATTCACATCCCTTGATTTTCACATTGTCATTTTCATTTAATTTAAATAAATGTGTTTTTATCCAGAACAAAATAGAGCACTTTTTTTTTCTTTTAACAAATAATCTAAAAGAACAGCTGACTTGGTTTTATTTAGGGGTGTCAGAGAAAAAGGGGCTGATTACAGATTGATGTTATTTCTTTTTACACTCGATTTGCATGTTTATTTAAAAAAATAGACAAATATTACTTGTCATTCCATTCATTGCATAATCTTCCTCAGTTTTTACAGAATTTCGGCCGTTTGAGAACAACATTTTGACACTGAACCAGCTCTGAAACACATCAGGTTCAAAAGTCACGTAACACAAAGATGCTAAAATTAGGTTCCAATTTCCAGAGTGTGGTATCGGGTCATTTTGCTGTTTTTTTTTTTTTTTTTTGTTTTCATCAAACTCTATCACTCCAGGAAATAAATGTAGACTTTAAGGTGCAGTTTCTTAATTTTGCTACTTTTATTATATTTAAAAAAAAAAAAAAAATTTTAACTACGTCCAGTTCAACCTAACTAAAAAAAACCGAGAGTCGATTGAACAGGCTATGAAAAGATTCTTTATTTTATTTTAGTATACCAGGAAGTGTGCAGTCAATCAATATATCAAAAATCAAAATACCAAAGTATCAAATAAAACTTAAAATAACGGTGTGATGTAGCAAATCAAAGGTAAAGTTTAATTTACATCAAAAGGTTAAAATGTTAAAGGCGATAACTTTTTTTTTTTTTTAGCAGATGGAGAAAGGAAAAAGAAGTCAATTTCTTTTTCAATGCTTTTGTTTCTTTTTTCATACTTATCCAGACCTGGAAAACAATGAAAGCAATTTCCAGCCTTTTCAAGACTATGAATGATTCTGGTTTGCATGGCAATGTCATATAATTAGTTATGCTACAAGATATTAGATGCAAAGTTTGCTGTGTACATGTGCTAAACATCGTAATCCTCCAAAGTGCAGCCTCCGAATGAAGAAAGAGTATATTGAGAAACTATAATGTCAAGCTCTTCATTCACAATTTAGTCGCAATAATAGGTTGTTTGAACAAAAAAAAAACTGTAACAGTTAAATAAAAATAAAAAGAATACTGAAATTGTAATTACTTTCCTAAATTTCATAATTGAGAAGCCAGTGAATATTTCTTTTGAAATTTACGATTCAAATTCTCCATGAGTGGAGAGAAGTGAGCATGGCAGTGTTTAGATCGCTTCCCGTCCCTGCACATTGTACGCGTCAATGCTAAATATTAATCAAACCCAACACTTACAACATAAAACAGGGCTATCGCCGCCGAGGTTCCCCGTTTTAATGCGGCAGGCTTGGCATCAGACATCCTGACACACGGAGCGTCGAAACGAGTGCAGTTGGAAACTTGGCTTGTTAAGCGTCAGTGAACAATTTCTCTCTCATCTCCCCAGTCAGAAAAAAAAAAAAAACTCCTCGGTCTGTCACCGAAAATCTGAATTCAATCAACAAGACGTTATCACTTCTCCCACTCCATTCCAGGCCGTATTTCACCCCATCCGACTCCCCCCAACCCCCTCAACGCCCAGCTCCCTGCTTTTTTTCCTAATTTCTTCTTCTGTTTTTTTTTTTTTTTTTTTTTTTTTTTTTCGGCCAAAGCATGGGTTATTTTAAAAAGTAATATGCTTCCTCATCACTTCTGGGCTATTTCAAGAGAAATCCACACCAACCCCCCCGCCCCGCCTCTAAATTGCTTGGACAATTCTGCATATTGTGTTGGAGCTGTGGAAGCACTTTCAGACAGATAGCTCAGCACCACTTGAGCCACCAAAGAATGAAAATTGTGGTCATAAGAAAAATAATTTTGGCTGCCGCCTTTCATTTTTTCCCCTGCGGTAGCTTCTAATCAACTCGGACGGAGTCCATCATACTTTGAGCGGCGGTGGCTTAAACAGGATGGTTTGGTTTTGCTTTTAGGGGGTTTGGGGGGAGAAAAACGGTGGGGGGGCGGGAGGCAGAAACAGGGGGGTTGTTGCTGGAAAAGTAAATTATCAGAACGTGGCGGTGAGGTGATGCCCACTCCGTCATCTCGGAGGTCTGCGCACATCTGGATGCTGCTGAAATGAGAGCACTAATCTCATAATGTGAGTGTTTTTTCCCCTCCTTTTCTTTGGGTGAATTTGCCCAGAACTATAAACTAAACAGAAGGAAAGGAAAACTTAAAAAAAAAAAAAAGATTACTTTTAAAATTTCTCCAAAGTGCCTCACAACGTGTTTAGGTTGTGGTATAATTCTGACTTACAAGAGAGAATTTGCAGACTTCAACGTAGAGCTTTGTGACTTCTTCGTCAGTAACCGTGATGTTGCGGCCCGTGCTGCGTTTGTAGCTCTCCAGATAGGCGGTCAGCCAGTCCCTCTGCAGCTCCCAGCTCGGATACAGGCTATAGTCGACGTCAGTCACACCTTTGGACGCAACGCACATGCACGCACACACACGACGAGTTACTGTCAGCTTAATTAGAAGGTTTTCAGACTTCCAACGGAGCCTGTTTACTTTGAAATAGGAAACCTTATCTTTAGAGGTTAAAAATGACATTTCCTTCTTATATTATGTGTGAAAGACAACTGGACATATTCTTTAAATAATTTATCATACATAAAGTCACCGTACAGGCAATGATTATCTATTTGTACTTAGCAAACAGTTTGAAAGAAGTTGCCTAATTCAGAGAGCAATCTGTGAACAGATGTTGCAAAAAATACTTTCATCGTGATGCATCTAAATAAACGCTGCATCACGTTCAGTTAGATGCAGCGTATCTGGATTCGGTGGCGACCCCAAGTGGGGGACAAGGGAGTCATTGACCCCTCCTGGAAAAAAAACATATATATATATATATATATATATATATATATATATATATA
>CAEGAE010011911.1:0-53375 GCA_903067095.1 Girardinus metallicus | reverse complement strand
CTTTCAGAACAATTTGAGAAGCAATTTTGATCATATTTCACATTTATCGTGTCATGTTGCGCGGGGTGCTGGTCTTGGTCTTGACTCGGACTCGACTTCCCTTGGTCTTGGTATTGACTTGGTCTCGGACCCTAAAAGTCTTGGTCTTGTCTCGGTTTTGATACACTCTGGTCTAGTCTTGGTCTCGGGTTAAGTGGTCTTGACCACAACACTGCTTACACTATTTTCTTGCTTAAAACAAGTAGGCAATGAAGTTTCTGAATCTAATGAAGTGATGCCCCTCATTCTGATTAAAGTAAGACTGTTTAAAAACTACATGCAGGGGCAGCATGTCCACCACAACCAGCATGCAGTTGTAGTTTCAGTGTTTATTATGAATTACCTTTTTGGAGGCCTAAATACAGCCCAAACTCACCACATTGATGTCACACTTATTTCCAGGATTGTTAAAACTTCCATGTAGAGACTATTTTGGGGCAAAGTGCACTAACACGTCATTTCCAGAAACCCACTGTTGCTGCTTAGACTAGATTGCTGCCAAGGTTTGCGGGGCATCAATAGCAAAAGAAAAATATAATATTTTTGTGTGTAAATACCATTACATTATAAAACCGTGGTAGTTATACATTAGCTGCATGGGAGAAAATCAGTCCTTTGGTTAGTTTAAACTTATGTAAGTGTGAAGCTTTGATCTTCACATGCTTGTAAATTAAGTCCCTGAAATGAAAATCTTTTTTGGGGTTTTTATATATTGTTGTGGAATGAAACACCCATATGATTGTTTATAAATAATAATTTTTTTTAATCAAAGAAAAATCTTAAAAATAGTACCATTAATTTCTTAATGTATTCATCCAATTTGTATTTTGATTTCGAGCTTTAGTATTTAGCAAGTCCTTATTAAAATTTCCCAATTTCTGTCTCTTTGTAAGTATTTGAAAACAAGAGCAATGAAACACTCCAACATGAACCAATATAAAGAGATGCTAACGACTTTTGACTCATTATCAGAATCCGTCTAACGACTAAACAACTGTGTCTCCTCGTCGTGCTTTTGGTTTGGTGTCGCGTTCCAAACACACCTCCGCTTTAATTAGGGTCATACTCTACAAGAGCTGCGAATAATAATTTGCCTTCATTACATAATTAGTTGTGAGATCATGTGTTGCTCTGGGTGCACTTTGGTGGCCTCAGCTGCTGGGGACTTGAAGTCTGTAATTATGAAGCTCAAGGCTGCACACGTTTGATGGTAACTGAGAGTAGATCGCATTATTAAAGGACCGGCAAGCTAAGGGAAAGAACAAATGATCTGTTAAAGGTTCTGATATAAAGCAGGGGCTCATAATGAACTTTTAGACTTTAATGTTAATACAAGACACAAAGAATGGCTGAAAGTCAAAATGAGCGTGGGCCTTTTTATTTTAACGACTAAGCGTTTGCATCTGAACTCTTTTGTTGTGAAACGCTGGATCCTTCCTTTAAGAAGCTCTGATTGATATTTGCTTTGTGGAGCCGAAAGGTGAATAAAGGCGAGACGTTTTAAGCGAGGCCTCTCAGAGGCTTTGACGGGTCATAAATCTTACTCGACCAATCAAATAAAATCAATGAGTCATTGAATAGGTTAACGCTCACTTGCCCTCAGACCCGCACCAACCTCACAGCTGGTAATTACAGGACAATGGGCTGCTCTAGTGCTTGTGTACGTACTGTACATTCAGAAACACGGGCTGCAATCCAAGGGCTGCTTTTTTTTTTTGCCTTTCTTTTGTTTCGCGCTGCTTCTCGGCTTGATGCCTGTGGCTGACATCTTGATGAATGACCTGACTAACTGCAAATGACAGGATGGAGACTCACTGCATCTCTTCATCAGAAAATGGGGGCAACTTTGATGTTTGCAGTGGATTTGCTTTTGTTTACCGTCTGCTGTTTACTTGGTTAGCCTGGAGGACGGGCGTCTGGGGCTCCGGAGCCAAATGAAACCGTAGGAATCACAAATGACGCTTATCATCTCTCTGTTGGGGCTCACTTTATTTTCTGTTCTCCCTCCTGGAGCACATTTATTTCTGTCTGTGACACCATTACTTACTTTACACGTGCTAAACTGCTGTTTAAAAATAATGAATACAAGTTCTTCTGCACACTGTGGCAACGAACATATTCACGCAGCCTACATTTTCATCTTACCTATCGCTTCACATTACAATCCTCATATTTTAACATTGAGGAAAGCTGTTCCATAAAGTGTGATACTTTACTATTAAAGCAGAGTTCCCCAGCCTTTGTCCTCGTGGTTTTGGCGCTTAACATTTAATTATAAGTACTGCTGAGTAACAGGCTTACAAGGAGCTTAAATCATTTTAATCAGCTGCGTTTTGAAAAGAAAATAATAATAATAAAAAAAAAACAACATGTAACACAGACAAAGTTTTAAAAAGTGGTTAGTCCTTTTCCTGACTCAGTCAGACAAATGTTGTTCTTGATGGATTTCAAACTCAGCTCCTTGAAAGAATACACTTCCAGGTCAAGAGTAATCACAAGTAATATGAGGACTATGACCGCTGTGAATCAGTGGATGGTATAATTATTTGTAAAACCCTTCTTTAAAATGTCAGAGAGATTCCTCTAAGCTCCACAAATTGAAACATTTTTCACTTTGGTTATCTGATTATTGAGGCTCATTGACATGCTAACGCTATCCAAGCCTTACTCTCTCAACACATTTGTTTCAGCTAAATTTGGATAGGTCTGGTGGCTAACAGAAGATAAATAAGGAACATCTCAAATAAAACTTAAAAAATTTTGAGAGTTTAAAACTAATTTTGGATATTTTAGAGCGTTCCAGGTTTCTAAATTAAACAGACTTTTGACCTTATTAAAATATTTGTCGTGTCCTAGAGGGCCACTTTCATATAAACAGGCAGAACTATAGGAATATACAAAGCAGTAAAAACACATTCTTTTTTTTAATAATATGGCTAACTGTGTGGATCAGAGGTTGTTTGAAGTGAATCTAAAGTCCAGTATGGTCTTTTGTAGTGATCTAAGGAAAAAGCCCCAGCTAGTGGAAAATGTATTTGTTTGGATTTTGAATCAGAAATTCCTGTCCTATTGGAAAAAGCTGACCTTAATCTTTGATTGTCTCACTCTCTCAGTGGTTCTTTTACATTTTCACTCCAGTGTTTAATATTCTGGGTGCCTCTTGTGTTTTGTAAAAAGACAGATGATGGTCCTACATTTCTCCTTCAGAAAACAAGTATTGATTAAAGTCTTTTAAATTGAATAATAGTTAAACTTCAAAAGAAGCAGTGGAAGGTGAATATGCATTAAGTTCAAATGTCCATGTATTGCGTTTATAAGCCCACTCTCCAAGTGCCCTCGTGTCCCAGAGCTTTTGGAAACTTTTTCTTTTGTCTTTGCCCGTCTCCTCTTCACATGTGTTTCTCTTTGGGGAGAGAGAGGATGCCGGGCCGTGACCGTGTTCCTTAAATATCCACATGACACAGGAGTCAGCCCTAATGAAACACCAGACAGATGTCTTCATAAACTCTCAGTGGCACACAGCCCGCTTCGCTCTGAGACAAGGCGGGGGTGACTTTGAGCCATGACGGATTTCTCTGTTGCGTGTGCGTCTTTGTTATCCTGATGATGATCAGAGTGACAGCTAATTGTCAGTTCCACGCTGAGCCGTGTTGAGGATGACAGCTCCTTAATGCTCCCTAACGTTTAAAAGCTCCCCGAGACGTTGAACATGTTAAAACGTGGACAGTTCAGGGGGTGGGGGGAATGCCGAGTGGTCCATCATTGTTTTATTTGTGCTCTCCTCGACCTGAGTCGGACAGACTTTGTCTGCTGCATGTTACCAAGTGTGCCAACACAGAAACGTGGGCTGAGTCGGAGGGAGATACTGCAGGTAGCCTGAGAATATATAATGTGGAGCGTGTGCTGTTGGGTGCTATAAAGATCAAATGGTTTTCCTTTTCATGTTCCCCAGCTGTAGAGCTCTGCTTTCCTGAGTGGTCTCCGTGGAGCTATTTCTACTGCCTCAAATCATTTTGTGTGGGCCCATTTAAACATGGCATAAACATGCAGTCAGCCGAGTTACCGGAGGTTCATTCTGATCAACAAAGAGGCCTTAAAGTTCACTGCAACCTCTTTACACAGTGCAAATACTTCAGTGAGAATACATCCGCAGTCTGCCTCATGATGTAATCTGATGTATTCTTTTTAAAGTGCTGTAACTTGGCTGTCTGGGAATTTATCCAAAAACTTGATTTTATATGAACAGACATCTAGAAAAAGTAAACTTAATATTAGCATATTCATTCAATTCCATTTTATTCATTTCAACTGCATCAATGAGTTCCAGGAAACAGACACAGCTAAACTCAGAAGCATTGAGCCATGAGTACTTTCTACTGAAAAAAAATAAAACCCAAAGAGAACACAGAGTTATTGACAGAAATAGCTCCATACAGGAAAGAGATGCAGCTAAAACAGCAATGCTGAGCCAAATCTGCCATCAACAGCAAGAAAAAAAAAAAGAGAGAACTAAAACTACAGCAGCAATATCTGCAATTAACGGAGAGATGGATCACGGCTGCAGAAAATAACATTCAGTGTCAGGGTGATCCATCAGGATCAACCTGTGAATACGTTCATGTCAACACATTACAACTGAAAATAACGTAAGACATATACGGTTTTTAAAAATCCCCCAAATTCTGGTGTTTATTTAGACTGAGGTGAAGTATAACTTTTTTGTAAGCATATGAAGGTGTGTTTAAGATGTAGACAGATGGAGAGTGTGATAAGTCCAAAGAGTATTTAGATAAACTAATGCAGCCAGATGCAAAATAAATTATTACATTGCATTTAAACTGACCAAAGGTTTCAAAATATCCCATATTTATTTAGTGTCATAAATTCAAGCATTTCATCATCAAATTTTAATGTATTTACAGAGAGAAGCACTCGTGTGATGATGTGCTGAAGGTGGAGTGTCGGAAAGAGTAGGAGTAGGAGACAAATTCAAATTTTGTGAAATTTATTTTAAGTCCTGTTTGATATGTACAGCATTTTTACCTACAACTGCAGGTAACACAGTTGCTTGTGCTATAAAATGGCTCTTTGTGCCTAGAAAATACATACTGTCCCTTTAATCATGTAAAAGTTGCATCATATACCGTGCTGTGAAAGTGTTTTCCTCTACAGTTTTTTCTTTTTGTTGTTTTTGTCACACTTAACTGTCTTACATCTTCAAACAGACAAGGATAACCTTAGTAAACCCAAAAAAGCAGTTTTCAAGTGATGGCTCAATGATTAAAGAAAAACACCTAGCTCCAAACCAAGCTAGCTCCCTGGGAAAAACCAATGGTCCTCCTTGTTAAATCATGAACTAAACCTCACCCCTAAATCTGCATATAGAAAGAATATTAGATAGCATACTTGTATAACTCAAAAACTGCAAGAGATGTCCTTAGAGCACAACGTTTTTACAAAGCCATACATTCTGAATTCACCAAACTCCATGAACGTAGCCAGTTTAGCGACAGTGCACCCTGTTGTCATTGCTGAATTAAAACCACAAGCATGCAGGGTGGCGTTCCTGCTTCCATGCAGCCCCATGGGGAGACATGGATTTGTACCACCTTATTACAGCTATGCAGTCATTAGGAATGTCTCTCTCCCAGATCCAGACCCCTTGGCTGGTTCTGCTCCCCAGGTTGCTAATAAGCTATTCTGTGGGCTTGTGAGTTAGGGTGAAAACTACCTGCTATAACTCCATCATGTTCCAGCTCTATCTGGCCTTTTAAAAGGAAGCACGGGCCTCAGGTGTTTAGAATCACTCTGCATCATGGTGGGCTGCTAATTCAGATTTAACAACGTCCGTCTCTATAAACCATGTTATGGTGCGTAAACAGTAACTCTATGTGAGCTGCAATAACCTGCTGAGGGGATAACATATCAAAGCAGTGTTAATTTGAGGAAACATAGATTAAATAACACAACTTTTAAAGAGCACATTAACCTGCAGGGGAAATAGCAGCTATAATTTAAACCATAATGATGAGTATCTTGTAGGAGAACAAATTGCAGAACTGAGTTTTCCATTGAATATAAGCTTGTTATGTAAACCCGTTGAGACATGTAGCTCATATTTCCTTTTTTTTTTTTGTATTAATTATTTAAAGAGAGATTAGAGTTTGGAGACTCAGAGATCAGAGGTTAAGTGATAAAAAAAAAAACGCTTGATACTGCCAATTTCACCTGGAAACCAAAAACATGTCAAGGCTGTACGCCCCAACCTGGTTGTCTCTCAGCTGTCAGCTTGAACTTTTCTCTGTCAGTCATGAGGTGTAGTGGGGAGTTACACTGATCAGACCTGTGGTGAGCTACACCAATTTTTGGTTTTCTTGGATGTTTGCTGCAATTATTCAGACACTCTTCAAAAGAATGCAAGGCACAATTGAGGAAAAAAATGCTTCAGCTCTTTCATAACGTTGTTTGTGAATCCTTTAGAAAATGGAGGAATTACAATTTCAGCATCAAAGCAAATCATCTTGTTCAGTAAATTTGAATAAGGAATCCAGCAAGACTCATTTGTCAGATTAGAATTACCTTTTGCAAATAATAACCTTAAAGCAAGTATTACATGTCTTTCATTACAGCTCACCTTTCTGTATTCGAAATGTTTTATTTGGTCTGATGTGACATTCTTAACTTAAATGTTGTATTTTTCATGGGAAAAGCTGTATGCGAATAAGCTCGTCTGTATTAACAGAAAGATACTTGTGACAACATCAGTTTGTGTGTAATTAATTTATAATGTGTTTCAATTCGTGATTGAGTTACTGAAATGAATGAACTTTTCATTAGCATTCTTGTTTTTTGAAGATGACTTCACATTCCTAAACTTTTATCTGTTTTTAATGCTATTTATTACTGAACCAACTGACTGAAAACCAGCCTTTCCAGTTTCTCACCAGTTGATTGGTGTATTTTTCCTGCTGGTTAAAATTTTCCCTGCAAGATCTCTTCAAAAGGAAGGGATTTGCTTGTTCACTTTACATAAAGAGAATATATATGTTTTTGCAGCACTCCAGATTCTCCGTAGAGTTAATATTCACCAAGATGATTTAGTCCTTTGTCTGTCTAGCAACAGAGCTGAATTAATTCTGATAGGCTGACAATCTGCTGGTTAAAAATAAACACTGGAACTGGTTAAACCTGTAGAAAACAATGAATTGTAAATAGATTTCAACAATATTTTGTGAAATACTAAATTAGATAGTAAATGACAGTGATGTAGTTGACTACGCATTGAGCTTCTTTTTAAGCGTACTGAATAAAACTGCTTATGAAGCATCTATTTAACATGATCATAGTTGTTTCACGTTCGGTAAGCTGGAGGCGTTTCAGACTTTATTAGGAAGCAGAAACATCTGGTAGTTAATTAAGAAGTGCTAGCTAACTCGTGTATGATCACACTGCAATGCTTTGTCATGTTTTATAACTGATCGCCCGTAATGCGTTCGTTATTGAATGCAGCCAGCTGGTTCACAGCCACACTTCCTACTGTCACTGCTTAAAATATAACCGAAAGCCTAAAAGAAGGCGCCTCATGGATGGAATCCCCCTTTTCTTTGTTCTTTATAATTTATTTCAGTGTCTTGCCAGATCCTCAGGATTTACAGCTGCCAGAAGAAAACCATATATCTGTATTAAATTGTTTACCAAACCTATCTTGCCTGACTGAGACGGACACTCGAGGTAAAGCCTCCCCCTTGCAGACGCCCGCGCTGTCTGTTTCTTTTTTTTGTCTCTCCTGCTTTTCAACCACGTCTGTCTCTTTTCTCGCTGTATTTCTGTGCCGTTCTTCGGATGTTTTGGCAGCCCCTCCATCAATTTCTGCTTGTAACTGACACTTCAATGGAAATCCGGCTACATTGAGGATGCGGTGGGTGAGAAGAGGAGATGGTGACTCACTTATATACTATTTTGCTATTGATTAATGTCGTCCTTCAGTTGGTTTACAGTGTAGGTTGGGAAGCGGCTGTAAAAAGAAATGTTTTAGCTTTGAATGTGGGATGTATTTACAGTTGGATAACTTCTTATTCGATAACCTATGTTTTCATTTGTTTAGACTATGCTGCATTTTTTTTAATGCATTCTCTATGGTCCCCTTTGCTTCAGTACACAGCTCTGTCAAATAATCACGCTTAATTTTTTTTTCAGTCCCTCTGTGGAGGAATGAGTTATTTACTCGTGGGAAATGAATTTTCCAACCCTGCTGGCCAAAAGTGCACTGAGGTGGAAAGGGTGCGGTTGCAAAACATCATATTTCTACTTGATGAAATGCGCACACCACCAGCATTCCTCTAATTAAATGTCAAAAAGCTGAGTTTGAAAATCAATGCAGCATTGTGTACAGAGAGAATGCAAGCCAGCTAATTCAGAAAGGCAAAGGAGCGCCGTGAGCCTGATTATTTGACAACCCCACTGCTAATGAAATCTATTCTCAAATTAGGAATAAGCCCCCCCGCCCTGCTTTCTCCTCGCCCCCTAAGGCAAACAAGTAATATGAGATGGAGATGATAACTCTAAAGGAGCTCCCAGCTTGATGTGAGGTTATGAATGTGATATTAGCACATTGTAATAGAAAGAAAAACTGTTAAAAAATGGAAATATTCAAGCAGTTGGATCCTTGACTTAAAAAAGGGACATCTGAAAACACTGAAATGCTCCTAAATAAACAGAAAAATAGAGTTTCGTTAAAACAAGAAAAAAAAAATCATGATTAAATATTATAAAAACTGATATAAAGACCAAGTATAAAAACAAAAACCAGTTTCCATGATGCTTTGCTGCAGACACAAGACAGATACAGTAAACGTAGAGAAGGGATATTTTAACCAGCAAATCTAGTTGCTATTTGGACTTATAGTGCTGCAAGAGAGGCTCTAAAAAAACCAGTATGAGTACGGTAACCTTCAGCCATATTTATGACCTCCTCAGCATGGTGCAGTTTCCTGTTGAGCTTGTTAGAAGGTTTTTATCTGAGGGTCTAATTATCCACTGCAGCACAAATAAAATACTGACAAGAAACTTTATGCCTGCAGGTAGAGAAGCAGCTACAGATTATGAGACAAAACTTCCTTTATACCCTTGCAATAAAAGCTGTAATGATTATAAGATGTGCAGATATGCTATAAGCTTCAAAATAATATTTTTCAAAATTAATCTAAATAACTGAAGGTCTCTTTTCTGTTTATCTTAATGCCCGAATGCTGGGTGTTCGGGATGCAGACTGGCGTTAGTCCATCTCATAATTTATTAAAGAGAAACCATCAAATTTGTTAATTGCCACTTTTAAAATGAATAGAAATGATCTCTGGGGAGTTGTGAATTAGTTCATTAAATATTTTATCAGTTGTAGGACTTCTTCCAAACATTTCCTACAGTAAGAGACACAGCGATTATTTCTCAGGACTGAAATGTATAGTTAAAAACTAATTTAATGGTACACGGAAGATGTCCGGTATATGTGTTGATGAGACAATCAACGTGCTTTGAAAAGATAAAACCTTTTGCAACTAATTCTAATAATATTAACAGTATTAATATCAATATTCTGTCATTTAAATTCCATTGAAGTCCTAAATGTAGTAATGTTGATAAATGTGACAAATATACACAATAACTACAATCCAAAGTTTAGATACAGCAACATTCCCTTAGATGAAACACTAACCGAACTCTTGGATCCTCATCATTTTCATTTTATCCCTTTTTCTGATTGTCCAAATTATGAATCAGAAAAGCTAACAAAACTCCAACAGCCAATAAAATTTATCTCTGGCCTATTTTTATTAGACAGAACTTCTAATATAGAGAAGCTTTTTCAGGGGAAGCACATAGGAGACAAGGAAAATAAAGCAGGTAATCTCCTAGGGACCCACCTGTTCTACAGACCACTAAAACATAAAACACACCATCTTGGCCGCCACACATTTCACCAACAAAAAGCAGCTTTTAATAAAGAAGGAACCACACACTCTTGCATTTAAGCTATACTTCCAAGTTCCAATGTTTGACTTTTTTCATGTTTTGGAGATTCAGTCTTATTTAAAACCACAAGTGGCACCTGGTGGACTCACATGAGGATAACAAAATATTTGTTTCTTTTCCACAGACATTAACAGAAAATGCTGCTGTTTTAGGTGGAAACACATAACCAGGAGACCCAAAATGAGGCAACTCTGCGACATCAAGAAAACCAACACAATATGAGAAAAATCCGGGAAATAATCAAAGAAAATTAATGGCTATTATTGTCGACTGCTGAAGGACAGGAACACGATGATCAGGCAACTAACCGAAGCCAAGATGAAAACTAAGAAGCAAATTAAAGCATTTATTTCAAATAAAACAGGCAGCAAAGCAAACAGGGCTACAATAATGGGAATTCCTATGACAAAAACGCCAAAAAGATACAAATGACAATCTATGGGGGACATGCATACTTAGGCACTCTCCACTGCTGTTGATTGTGTGCACAACCATGTTTCCTTGCTTATAAAACATAAAAAAAAAAGACAGCCAAATTTCCTTTGAAATTCTGGGGCACTGACATGGCCATGAAAGAAGGTTGATTCATAATTTCTTTATGGATTGTCCAGGAACTCTTTACTCGTAGAGTTTAGGAAATGCCACACATTTTGGAGCCATTTGCCTTATTTGTATGTGATGTCCTCTTTTCTTTGCTATTTTGAAGCATCAACAATACAAGTGAACCTCTGTGTCATGTCATATATACACCCCGAGGAAAAGGACAGACTGAGAATCAAAAGAACCAAAACGCTCTAATGAGCTCAAAGTAAAGTATAAATGGAACATAACTAATTGTTTGTTTTGTAAAAATGATTACTGGTAATTACCTTAGTTGTGACCTATGAATAAAAGATCATCTGAAATACAACAAATCAGTGCTGAAAAATAAGCAACGTTCTATCTGGCTTTTTTAGACTTTTGAAATATTTGTCTTGTCAGACAAAAGATATTTAAAATGATATTTATAAAGAGATACTGGTCTACTAAAAAGGATTATGGGATCTAGTTTGTCATGTCTCTATGTATAAATAACACGTCACAGATGGTGAAATTATTCACCGCTAACTTCTTAAAGGTCCGATGGAGAAAACATTTGCATTCTTGGAAACAAAAAAACCTCAGACCCTCCCACTCTTGGGAAATTTGACGGACAACGGCGTGCGTCAGAGCGCCGCCATCGCCACGTCAGTCTGCTGGCATCATTGCCTCTCTCTCATGGGCTCAGTGTTCAAACGACGGTGCCAATCTGTCCCGACAAACAACACCATCAAAGAAATGTGGCGCTAAAATCAATTTCTGATGTAAAGAGATGGCAATCTAAATGATTCTCTTTGTGCTTGAACCTCCCGCTGATCCCAATCCTTGTGTTGCTGCCTGATCTTATAACTTTTGCAAGTTTGAGCCATCGCTATTAACCACTAGGCCATTGCTCTTTTCATCTGCTTCTTGCTAAGCCAGAAGCTCTCAGCGAGCTCAAAGAGGCTTTATAAAATGAAGGAGAGTGTTACACGGTGCCAGAGGAAAGAACAGCAGCAGATTGATACAAACACTTGGCTTTACTCTTAGTTTTTCACTTCGTCTTGCTCAACTCGTCATGGAATGATTAAAACATAATACGCAGTGAGGGAGAAAAAAATTTTTTTGAAGTCAAATATATTATAGAAATTACAGCTTCCTCTTTGTGTTTGAAAGTCTTTTCTTCTATGACTGTTTAAAGCGTTTTACGCAGTTTTAGATCAAAATAAGTGCTAACCGAGGCAAAGATTTGTGCAGTTGAATGCTTTGAAGCAAGGTGAAAGGAAATATTGCTGTATAATTTGACGCTTTTCTGTCAACAATTTATAAATGTGAAACAGAACTGTGTGAAACTTTTGTGTCTTTACTCATTTGTTAATTAATGACTTGCTTTGTACTCCTTGAAGTAATATTGAGCAAAGTGCTATTTTTCTGAAGGTGCTTTTATAGTTTTCTTGGATTTAGTTTAAACTTTTGACACCTTTCCTTAAAGCAGAGCTCAAATTATCTGCAGTTTGATTCCTTCTGCTAGAGAGTAAAATATGTACTGTCTACTTTACTGTAATAAACTTTGGAGTAAAAGGAAAGTTGAATCTCTATGTGCACTTAAAAAGGATAAAGCTAAGAAAAGATCAGCCATTATGCATTTGCTCAGTAACGTTCTTACATGCTCCCATTCCCAAAGATCGACATGACTAAAATTTGTTTAAAGTATTTGGTGGGAATAAGGTCGGCACTTATAAAGATAAACTGAAACATAATTTCCAGATGAATTGGACCAGGAGTCCTGAATGTTCCTCTAAATCTGACAATGAACCTTTTCTGTCAGTTAAGCAGCAATCCCTCGTCTAAAATGGAGCATGTGACTAAATGGCAAAGTACAGACAGCATATGAGTTTTTACTATTTACTAGTAATGTATTTTGTGGGAGTTTTTTTTTTTTTTATAGATAAAAGCTCATTTTCAGCCTTTTTTTTTTGCATTTCTCCAACATCACATCTGCTCTAAGGCTTTCATGAAAATTACATGCTTTTCGATCGCTTACTATGAGAGTCGGAAGGTGGGACTTTAATACAGAAATGTATCTGTAATGAAAAGTATGTTTAATACCTGCTTAGATTAATTATGCCCGCTCTGAGCATAATTAATCTTTTTAAATGATTAATTAAGTATTATTTATTAATCATTTTTAATGGGGCAGAAGGAGAAGCTCATTCAGGGAGACATTTTCTAAAATATCCTCTTATTGAGAAGTTTTTATCGTTTGATTCTAAATAGTGATCAGCAGCTCAAACACCAAAAACTTCTGGATTTTCTTCATGCTCATAAAAGACATGAAAACCAGAAGTTCCCATCTTTGAAGCATGTAAACGAATCAACAAACAAGAAGCTGTTTGATGTGCTTTTTGTTTGAAAGAAATCAGATAAAGGTTAGAGGCTTTATTACATAAATACAGGTAATCTTCTTATTCCTTTATTTTGTATTTTATTCAGAATGTCTGCAGAATCCTTTTTCTTTTGTTGTCAGTTTCTTTTGTTAACTTTGCACAGCTATGGTTTCATTTAATCTGTTCTGTTTTGTTTCACATTCCGCTTTTTTCTCATACTTGCTCCAAACTTATTTATTGTTACACCTGTCCTGTTTATTTCTCTCTCCATTACTTTAATCAAGTTTTTTCTCCAGTTTAGGTTCTACCTTAAACCGCTGCAGCAGGTTTGTTAATACAGAGCTTTTTACCTGTCTGCAACACATCTTTATTTGTTGCAAATGTTTTATTTGCAAGAATTGCAATGCGTTTAGTCCGTTTTATTTTAAGAGATGCTCTGAAACACAAATTACCATGTTTGCAACAACCAAGAGGAAGCAGTGTGACCTAATGTGTCACATAAAATCTCTCCTAAAACTGCACAAAAAAATCCATACAGCTCAGATGGACGTTTGAAAAGCTGGTGAAGAGGAGAAGCAAAAAACAAACAAACATATAAAACATCAATCACATCCAACATAAGAGCTTTCAAGCTGTTGAGATGAGAAAACTATTCAAACGATTCAAGATGAATTGGAATGGATTCTTTCCACAAAGCACTGAATCAGCACCCAGTGCCGGGACAAAACCCCAGACTTTGGCAGACATGACCACTGAAACATGTGCTGCACATAAAATCTTTTTTTTTTTTTACTCTGCTCTGAAACATGGGGGACTTTTCACGCTTTGCAAATACACACCGAAATCATTTTGGTCGAAACCTTTAACCCCGTGTTCTCCAATTTTAATGTGACACAAAATTGCTTATTCTAATTTAACCACATTCACTTTGGTAGCTCTGATAAACATAAACCAAACTGCAGATTCTTGAGGTTCAGGGCACATTAACGTAGTGGGGAGCAAACTGGAACTGAACCTTTGTCTCTTTGAAAACAACGCAGCAACACTTCGCATGGAGCCACTGTTGCCCTGCTTTGCTTTAGTAAACTTCTGTACGATTCATAACTTGATGATGATTAAATAAGGAATATTTAGTTTACTGGTTTCAATCTGTAATCTACTGGGATTTCAAAGAGTTGATGGTGCCGTGCATGCTAACCCAGTGCCTTTGGAAAAGAAACAGTCCCAAAGCATTACAGATCCTCCACCTTACTTTGCAATATTTATCCTGTGTTTCACAACAAACCCATATGAGTCAGTGAAAAAGCCAATTATAGTATAATCTGACCATAGCACATGGTTTCAGATAAAGAGTTCAGTAAAATCCTCTTGTTTATGTGTAGCAATAGGACGATACTGCTTTATCAGTGTGCTGGAGAGTTAATATAACCTGTTTGTGTGGTGGACAAAAGAAATAACCTTCATTTTATCATTTTATTTATGAGTCGGTTAAACAGAAAGTTGTGGATTTCTCGTCAAATTGCGCTGCTTATGATTTTGTAAAAAAAAAAAAAAATTCTCGATGTCGGATTTCTTCACTGAATAAATGTCTGATTTATAATACATGTATTTTTGTGTGTGACATTATGCTATTTAAAAAAAAAGAATTAGTTTTAATTAAAAGCTTCTTAAGCTTTTCTACCCGAAGTACCGGTGCATCTGTAAAACACAGTCAACAAAACAAACAAAGTATTTCTAAATAATATGCCATTGTAAATTAAATACCATGTACATTCGCGGTTGTGCAGTGGCCTCAAAAAGTGATGTCCCTTCATGGAAGCTAGGCATTATCCCAGGAGGACAGGAGGGTGGGGCACAATTAAATTATTTGTCTCAATAAACTGTGTAAGTCTGTGTGTATCAGAGAGCAGCAGCCTGGTGATCCATCATCAGCGGTGAGGGTGTGGAAGTGGGAGGATGATGAGCGAACCAGAGGAGCATGCTGACGGCAGGAGTGAAGAGAGGCTCTCCATCTTTGCGAACGCTCCAGAGTGCGGCATAGTTTGGGCTTTTAAAATGGATGTTTAATGGATGCATGTTGGAAAAAAAACCCAGCACTCACACTGGATGCGTTAGCGGCGTTTCCGTGCAGCAGCAGTCCCATCATGTATTTCTAATGATCTGGAGTCTTTCTTGAAATAAAACGTATGATATTTAATTTTTGCTAAGTCAGCTCTGATTGGCGATTGGAAGGTCAGATACTGAAAACCTCCTTTTTTTTCATGCATCAAAACTGAAAACTTCCACCATTTCCAGTCTGTCAAAGGAAATGTTTTGATACACTTTTTTTCCTCATCTAAACCAGCTTTACACAATTTTTGAGCCAGAGGACGGGTACACCCTGGACAGGTTCCCAGTTTTTGACAGAACAACCCCCAATTGACCTACTATCCATATTTTTGAACTGTAGGTCGAAGCTGAGAACCCGAGAACAGGCAAACTCTATGCTGAAAGGCCCTGACTGGGATTCAAACCCAAGACCTTCTTGCTGAAAGGCAGCGGTGCTAGCAACTGAGCCAGATCAGACCACCTGTGAGAGATATTTTTTTTTATACCTGATGCATAATAAATGGACAATCTGTTTATTCCTTCAATTTAAAAAGTACTACCTCCTGCAATACATTTTATTGTCTTTTTAGTATTGTTGCGCATTTAGTTTCATACAAAAATAGAAACAGCAACTTGTTTTTCTCTCGTTTATGTAGTGTAATTGAAATACTCCGCAGTCCCTCATTTAGTGCATTGTTTTCTCTTATGACTATTTTTATTACATGTTCTCATTTTTCTCGCTTATGTTTCAAAGTCCTGTGAACATTCAACACATTTCTTTCTTTTTTCACATTTTTGCCAATTAAATTAGAAAAAAAAAAAAAATAGAACAATTGGTCAGAATTTTAAGCCAAATTTGTGAGCTATTGACCAGGAAAAGCATCTTCAGAACTCAAAGGAAATTCCCCAGAAAATGCAGTTTGTCAACTGAAACAAAAAGCGCCTTAGTTGTCTAAGAGATTTACGATGTTTGCCTTGATGCTTTTGTATTTCATGAGCTTCACAGCTCAGGTTTATTCCCATGAACACACAGAGGCAGCAGTAGCAGTGTGTCACAGGTCAGTTCCGTCTCCACATCACCCCACATGTTCCTCCATGTTTCTCTGACCAGCTGCAGCGTGTTGCAAACACACGATGAGAAGCAACTGCAACCCAACACACACCAGAGAGCCAGCATCTCCCCGCATGCCGATGGACCCCCCCCCCGGTAACGAATGCTGCGTTCAGTTTCGCAGTAAATGATCACCACCGCTCAGATTCACCTGGGGGGGGGGAAAAAATAAAAAAAAAATAAAAAAACCTCTCCCAAGCCACAAAACTTACCCGCCGTGACTCGAGAGACGCCGAGACAACCGCTGAGGACGAGCAGGAAAAATTTCTCCATGATCTCTCAAACGCTCGGACGACGTGCGGTCCCATTTATTTACTCGGGCCGTGTTGCGCTGCTCGGCATCCACGTCTGTTCACGCGTGCAGTCTGGACGGGCAGGAAGGGGGAGCGGCGGGGAGGAAGGAGGGGGAAACACGGAGACTCTTCAGCACCCTGGACAGCAGCTCACGGCTCACTCGGCTGCCGCGATTGTCTGCAGAGCTGCAGCCAGCATCATCATCTTCATCGTCATGGACTGCGCCGTTTCACATGCGTCCAGAATGTGCACCAGTCAGATCCCTCCTCCAGCTCAGCAGCCCTCGGCTGCATCTGCGGACTGAAACGCGCTGGCTTTGTGTGTGAGGTACCGCTTAGCAGTACAGCCGGGCTCGACACAAACACATTTAGCTAAAAAAAAAACAACAACAACAACAAACAAAAAAAAAAAAAAACGCTTATTGTCTCTAATCATGCCGAGGATATGTGAATTCAAAGCTTTCCCCAGTCGTATGGGTTTGAAATTGCAGCCAAAAGTTGCCGCCAAACACCGAACCTGACCTCTAGAGCACGGCGCAACCGTGTGGGATGAGCAGCTGATCAAGTGAAAACTTGTCACCAGCAGCCCTCTCACGCCCCTGCTTCTCTTTGCCCACTTGGTGAGCCAGATCGCTCCGAATTATCGCTGCCCACTCTTCTATTAAATATGCATACACTATCCCACGCAAACAGTCGCCTCTGTGGAAACGCGTTTCTCCACTTCACAGGCAAACACGTGTCTCTTGACTTCACCACTGAGTTGACACCCGCCTCTCCACCTCAGGTTTGTTTGCGAAGCGCCCGGAGCGCACGGCGAAGCGGGCGCAGAGGCGGTGAAAGTCCGCGTTACAGTACCTGACAGGTTCCCCGCAGCTCGCTCCAGGGCTCGAAGCTCTCCGGGATGTTTGCGTGTCTGTTTCTGCCGTGTGCGTGTCCCGAGTCAGGAGACAGCCCACTGTCCCCGAGCAGTGTCCTCAAGAAGTGCTGACTTCGCCCCGCTGTGCGCCTAGATCCACAGCCCGCCGCTGCCTCTGACGTGTTACCAGGGAACAAAGCAGGTGGTGGAGCGAAGGGGTTATTGTCCTGTTTTTAACGTGCTTCACTCTCCTCTCCCCTCATCTGCACGTTCGTGTGTAAAGATTGCAGGAGCCCATGAAACTTTATCACATTTTGTCATTAAACAGTCTCTGACTTTAATGTGTTTCGTTCCGATTTTGCTACTTAGATATGTTGTAGTTTTGTATTTAGTCATTCAGCACTGAATACAATCAAATACAATCAATTACTTTTCTATCAGTGAAGCTGTACTCTTTTAGAGGTTTATAAAACAATTAAGAGAGACCAGCTAACCTAACATACACTTAGGTTGCAAAACAATTTCCCTGTAGCTTTGAACACATATAAATGCAAATTAGTAGGTGTAATATGATATTCATGCCTATTGGTGTGTGGGATGTTTGTCCTGCTCTGTGCTGATAATCATTTAAAACAGAGCTGCACAATTTCAGAAACTATTTCTGAGAGTTGAGACTATTAGAACAAATGTTCCAATGACAACCTTTATCAGATGAAAACATACTTTTTCAATCAGGCCACATTTGTGTATTATAAATATTGTTTTTATTGGTCTGATGCAATATCCTGATCTTAGATGTCATGTTTTCATCTTATGTCATCATAATTAGCTAAAATAAAGGCATGAAAACAGCAATTTGTGTGTAAATGATCTATATAATGTGTTTCTCTGTGTGAATCGAGATACTGAAATAAATGAACTTTTTCATAATACACTAATTTATTGATTATGACTGTACATCCAACTGGAAAAATATATTATCAACACGCCTAGAGTGAACACATAACATTTGAAATATTTTACCACGTATTAAACCCATGAAGAGCTTTGCAATTACAGTATTAGACACAATTTAATTGTGATTCAGCTCTAATTTAAGGTGCTTTTTCTAAATAGTTCTTTAGACTTCCTGAAGGTTTTTCAAATGTTTTACTTAAGCTTTACCTGCAGATTTTTAAATACCATTTTACATCCCATTTATGTGCATTAGTGTTAAAATACTACATGTGTGTCAAAGTTAAATCTGCTTTTATCGTGGCTTTTAAATTGCTAAAACTGCCTGTTGGTGCAGCATGGAGGAGCACACAGCTTACTCAGATGTCCTGATTAAATTTGAAGCTCAGACACACAAGGACTAAAATGTGAACCTTTTCTTTACTTTGGGAGGGTGAGACTATCGGAGATCTCTCAGGGTCCTGGGCCAACAGAATGTTAATGGCCTTTAAATTCAGCACTCAGCAAACACATAAAGGACTCAACTCAAGCGGGTAATTTGCTCCTGGAAATTGGCCTCTTTGATACTTTACATTCTTCACCGTTAGATGCAGATGAAGCAGAAAGTCAGCTGTAAATCTCATGTCTTTGTGACTGTTCAGGTTCATGTTTGTTCCTCTGAGTTTCTCCTCGGTGAGCGGAGGCCTGGTTTGTCTCAGTGTGTCTATTTGTTCTTTGCTCAGGGAGAGACATTTGTATGCTGTCCTAATAAAAGTGGGAGCAGGAGGCCATGAAGTAGAACGTCAGTGTAAAGATAGAGTTTACTCTCACCCTGCAACCCTTTGAAGCATCACTTCTGTTGATGCTGATGTGAGCCGCTCTCAGCGGGCTTAAGACAGAGTCTCCATCCAAACCTGTGAGTGTTTGACGGTCAAAAGGGATCAAAAAAGTGGCTTGGAGATGAGTTTTCTCACACTTAGAGTTTCATTTTCAAACATTCAGCAAGTCAGTTGGCTTGGACAACTTTTTTCATTTCCCCTTGAGTATAATTGAGCAAAAACTTGCTGGTACAGTTAATCTGAGGTCATTTTATGGAGATAGATGGGTGGCAAAGATCTAACATTTTCCCCTTAATTACATTAATAAAACAATTCACTTTCATAGCTTGAGGTGTGGATTGTGCAGCTCTCTATGTGCTCTCCTTGTGACGCCTAATACTTTTAGTGTTTGCCCATGTGTTTATAGTTGAGCTTTACTCTTTCAATTTTCAGATGATGGACTGAACAGAGTCCTGAGAGATGTTCACAGCTTTGGTTATTGTTCTTCAAACAAACTCTTTAAATGTCTCTACAACCTTCTGATTTCTGTTTGTTCATTAATATCCTCTACCAAACCTATGAGGGTTTCACAAAACAGATGTCCTTCTAGTGACTTTGAATTAGACACAAGCAATCTTTATTTACTACTAATTGTTTACACTGGAATTTTGATTGTGGTATCATAAAGAAGGCTAAAACAAAATCAACCAACCTTTTGAGATTTATACTTGTTTCCATAAATATATTGAATTTAACATAAAAGTCATGCACTATTTTATGTAGGTTTATCATATGAAATCCCAATTAAAAACTAATTTATGTTTCTTATTGTAACAAAATGTGAAAAAAATCCAGTGTTTTAAATTCTTTGAAGGAAACGTGACCTTTGTGGATTTAAAGTGTTCTTTTGTTTTATCATTCAGTCTGTTTAAAAGTCAGGGTTTATAGACATTGGAGTAAAAGATATAGTCATGCCCCAACAACCTACTGCTGAGAATAAAAACTCTTTGATTGGTCAGCAGAAAATCTTAATCCCGAGCCTCTATTATGGGACATATATTCATTCTTTAGCTGGAAAATATAAAATCCTGTGAATATTACAGGCTGGAAGCATCATTCCATGGCTATTAGAGACAAATGATAAACATTTTAATGCATTTAATTTAAAATTGCTGAGGCATCCAATGATAATCAATTTGACTCACAAAGTATGGGCATCACCAAGCATTACAACCAGAGTGGATTATTAAATAAAGAAAGATGAGGGCTGTGACACAGTTGGTAAAATCCACAACTTGAATTGGCATTTCTTTCTTTAAACACAGAACAAATCAGCAAGTAGGACACCTTGCCATGAATATTTTACACGCATCAATATTTCGCGACTTGACACTGGAGCTTACGGCAACATTTCTGCCTCTCAGAATGATTTTGGATTATGAGCTCTGGCAGGTCGCTCAGAGGTGGCAACCCGGACCAGGATGCAGAGAGGGCAGGATGGCAGGTTTTGTTCCTGTCTCAGCCTGATAAGATTGGGAATCCGGCCCAGAGAGAGGAGATTCAATAAATACAAAGCTGTGCCAACTGGAGTTAGAGGGAGGGCGGGGGGTGGGGGGATGGGCTTGGTGGAGAAAAATGATAATTTATTCATAAAGTTTCGAAAACCCTCTCCGACTTTTCTGCTTCTCTTTAGTCTCAGTTTGAAAAGTTTGATTGGCACTCAGTGTTGACACATTAAGATGCTCCAGTCCATTAATTCTGCTGACACGTGGAGCAGCTGTAACTGCAGATGATTGAGTTCTTGTTCGTAATCCCATTACAGCGCAGCAGATTCAGAGTTCATTTGCAGCTTTGTGCAAAGACAGGCTTCCATCTGAAAATGGGACAAATCAGAATTGGCAGTAGCTCGGCGACTCAAAGCTCCTCATGGCAGCACATCAAGGGAGAAAGTTTTAACGGAAAAAATAACAAATATTAAAGTAAATTTAACTGGCACAAAAAAACACACAAAAAAAAACAAATCAGCTGTAAGAAGAAGAGAGACCCTTCTTCTGTGTTCAGTCTATTAATACTCAGAGGTCGGATGAAGAGATGCTTTATGATGAATCACAAAACAATTTAGTTGCATTTGTTAAATGGTCATCTTATTTTAGTCCAGCTCAAAACGTAGGCAGGTTTTTCAAGCTTTACTGCTAATTATTGGCTCTAATGTAAAACTTGATTAAGTCACATTTTTAAACTAATTAGACTTAAAATTTATGAAAGGATAGGATTTAATATTTTATTGAAGCCAACATAAAATTTTACACTTAATTGACCCAGCAGATAACAAATAAAATACAAATATTGAAACATTACCAGACTAAAACTGCACATAACTCATTATAGAAATTTTAATTTGCTTGAAACATATACACTATTAGGAGATTGCAGGTCTTCCAGAGGCCAACTGGAGAATATTTTTTAGACTTGTTGTCAATTTTTGCTCCTCCCTCTGATCTAAAAGGAAAAAGTTGGAAAGGGGACTGGCACCAGTTTTCAGTCAGTAGCCAGAGTAAGAAAGAACAGAGCTTCTCCGACAAATTCTGTCTCCGTGGACATGATCGCTCCCAACCCATTTCTCAGCTTTGATGCTGGCTTATTTTTTTTGCACAAGCAGCTCTCTGATTGGGCTGTGGTTGCTCCAGTGCTGCTGCTTCTTCTGGCACAACTTGTTGATGTTCAGAAGTTCTCATGTAGATCACAACCTCAGTGAGAAAAGTTTATGATTAATAAAGAGTCGAGTCCACAGACCTGAGCTCAGAAGAAAAGTTAAGTTGTGGGCTGGAGTAGGAGTAGATCAGGGTAATCATGCAGTGTCATGCAGTCATCTTCTGTATTGTCTTTTAACATGAGTCCTAGAGTAACATTTTAATTAATAGCTCCATGGAAACTCACACGGCCTGATGTAGGTTGGTTTCTGGTAGAGACTGAGAAGGTCGAAGGTCTGAATTTTCGAGAGCCAGGGTAGACAAAAATCAAACAACTACTGAAATCACAATTCTGATATAGAAATTCAGTGCAACTAGAACAGCAGCTTCAAATCCATACAGCTTTGAGTGAGTTGACCCAGAAAGAGGAATTTGGATGTGAGAATGACATCAATTGTACTGAGTTGGGCACTTTGTAGGTATACATTTGTAGCTAGCTTCATTATCACGCACTCCAACACTGAAGACATATGTTTCCATGCTGGCATTGTGCATCCACCCTGTGTCTATTTGGTGCAATGGGATACAGAATGACAGAGGTGCAGAGAGACTGTTACTACTCAAATTCTCAACATATTTCCTGAGCATGGCAGATAAATCTGAGAGATTAAAGTTGAGTTGGCTCCTGGTTTTGGGTGAACTTCTAATTGATTTGTTGGGCTTGAGACCAAAAAATCTCTACAAACTGATCATAAGGCGAAGATGTAAAGTGTGGTGAAACTTGGCGGAACAAACTTATTTCCACTCCTGACGATGATTTGTGTCTCATTAATTCGTTTCCAAGTCAGGATTTCTGGGTTAGGCAGAAGACAGCTTGGTTTTGAATCATGATCTCATCAGAGCCTCACTTTCAGTGTGATCTGGTGATTTTGGAGTCCGAGTCAACTGTTTTGCTGTGAGGCATTGTGAATCACCAATAGATACTGTTTCCAGAAAGGAGTGTGTGTGTCAGCTGCAAAAACATTTGTCAAATATGGCAAAGCAGCAACAAGATAGATGGCAGAGAGAATCACTGCCATCCTCCAGTCTCCTCTCCCTCCTCTCATCTTTCTCTCTTTAAAAAAAAAAAAAAAAATTAAATTCCCTTCAGCATGTGCAATGGGTCAAAACAGCGGGCCTTGAGTTGTATAATCACCTTTTTTGTGCTTGATTTTCCATCTTAGCCGTTTCCTACTGAATACTGAATTCATGTGCCGACTCCTGATGTTCTGCCTAATGAATTCCAACTCCTGACAGCTTCCTTTGTGATGAGATAATCAATGTTATTCACTTTGTCTGTCAGTGATTTTAACTGTGCTGCTGAGTGGCAGACACGCATTTGCCAATTAGCTGGATTTTGTCAGAGAATATCTCCCTGACAATGTAATTATTAGGCTCTCATTTTGCCTGTTCAAAGCATTGCTGCGCTTACTTTCTCTAGTGAGGTTTTATAAGTATCTGAAATATATTTAAGCCTTCCTGCCTGCAGAGAAAGGGTGAAGGTCAGAGGACTGGAAATAACTAAAAGCGAAAGTCGAGGCTGTCTTAAAACGGAAAGAAAATATAAGTAAGTGGAGAGGTGGATATAAAGATATAAAACACCTTCTTCTGTCTCCTCCTCCTCAGCTCCTTGTTTTAGTTAACTGGTTCTGAGGAATTAAAAACTCATTAAACTCAGTTTCAACTCCTGACCCTTAGATTGGCTTATTTCTCTGCCCATTGTTTGGCTGTTTCTTCTTTTATCGTCTTAAAATTGTGGCAGTGCTTTATCTACCCATTCCCAGCCTATCGCCCCCTCTTAGTTCAGCGATCTCTTTGAAAATTAGTTTCCGATATCATCTTGCAGTCTTTTAAGATATTCCCTTTTGAGATTTGAGACTTCAGGTCAGAATGGTTCTGCATGCAAAAAACAAACCAAAAAAAAAAAACAAAGAAAAAAAAAACAACATTAAACAAACAGAAGAAGAGACAGCAGGATTCACAGCTTTGATGCTTTAGCTAACACCCTAAGTGGCTTTGCACTATTGAAATGAGCGTCACAGGTGAGTCCAACTCGACTGATTTCACTTTCAGAGATAGTTACAGTGCAGCCAGAGCTTTTTTCTCTCTCTCTCTCTGTGAAGACAGTTTAATTGGGCGCGTTTTGCATCTCAGAGAACAACGACAAGCTACTTTTTTTTTTTTTTTAAAGAGGCCTAATTTAAATAAAACTGTCTGACTCAGCTGCTTCACCTATTCATCACACATGTAATCTCTATTGAAATGAGGACGAGTTAATGCCTGCTTGGTGGAAGGCATAACAAGTTTCTGTTCGTTGAGTATTGTTTAAAGATGTCAGCAGCAATGAGAATGTTTTATTGCCACGATAACATCACCAGATGGTTCTGCAGCCATCAGGAATTGAGCTTACTTGCAAAATCCAATTGGAAATATGGTGCATTCAATTTCAAGACCACTTTAAATGCAGGAAAACACCACAGAATTACTTTGCACCTTCAAGAACTGCTTTCCTGCCAGGTTCCTTAAGTATGTCCTTCTGGACCATAGCATGAATGTTGAAAAAATGACTACATGACGAGATAAATTGTCATCTATAATTCATGTTTACCTGTTAAGTTTAATGTTATTAATATTCCTAATAATTCTCATTTCTGTCCTTGGGGATCCTGGTACTGAGAGTTGTCCGATCTGAACCTTGGTTCCATTTCCTCTTTCATACTTGCCACAGATTAACATAGATATTAAAGTTAAAATATGTCTTAAATTAGTTTCCTTTGCCTGTTGAATGTTGGTCAAATCTTTCATAATATTATAGTAGTATTTTGAATGTTAAATTCTCTTTTCATAAAACTTAAAACCTGTCGTTGTACCTTTCGGGTTCAATAAAAAATTTTGCTTTTGTTTGTTAGAGATATGTTTGTGTATTTCTGTAGCCCAATTAATTACTGATTAATGAAAATGAATATTTGATTACACTGATTATTAGCTCCCATTGATTCTTATCAGAGTTGTGATTGAAGTGTAATTATCTCCAATTGGTTAAATACATCCTAATGTTGAGAGATAGACAGGAATCTCATTATCCTTCTTTAAATGTGTGTCACAGATTTCTCAGAGGAAATTTAAAAACATTTCTTGAGACTGGTTTTGATAGTGATTTATTTACATAGTTTGGCATATTCTGATCACTCTACAAAACAGAAAAGATTAGATTATTCCCAATGGGACTATTGTTGATCCTGCTGTTGATCCAGTACCTACCAAAAAAAAAAACATGCCATTAGCATCATTTTCCCCATAGCCTTCATCAAAGCTGCCTCTGGATCCGCCTGTACAGAGAGCTCTAAGTTTGCACCAATCAGCTGAGATGAAACAACAAGGATTGATTCGGAAAACTCCCCTAAGCTACTTCTGCATTGTGACACTTTGACTCCAGATTTCCAAATCCACTGAAGACCCAGTTCTCCAAAAACACATTTGTATGGACAGAGGGTAGAGGGAAGGAGCATCATAGGATGACATCATCTTCGTATATTACATAAATATTCATAAAGTAGCAGCAGCATGAGCAATGTGTAGCTCTTTACCACAAAGAGCCGCCAAACTGGTTTGTTTCATCTGGAGATGAAAGTGCTCGTTTTACTCATGTCTCAGTGGTCTGTGACTGTGGAGAGGTCATCGTGTCCTGCTGATGGAGCTGTCACATCCACTGTTGTCACTGATGCTCCCACTGAGACATGCTCACATGGTTACCGGCTTCAGAAATGGGTTTCATGAATAAAAATGTACTTATGTACTTTTATTGTGCAAGAAGTTCTGTGTCATCTGTCATTTCTTTAGCTGCTTGTCAAGTGAAAAGGAAACGTGGCAAGTCTTCTAACAATCTGAAAGTGGGGCGTGTATGTTGATCCGAGCTCCTTCCTTCTGATACCCCTAAAAAAAAAATCCTTTACAACGAACTGTATTGAGTGTCCATTTGTTTATAATTTGTATGAAGGATTTAGAATCTTGTTTATAGACAAACAGCTCCATGAAGACCAAGAACACATCAGAAGTTTTGGAGATGGTTCAAGCAGGCTGAGATTATGAAGCAATATTCCCAAATAGGAAAATCTGATGTTGCATCATTCAATCCATCATCAGAAAACAGGAAGAATGTGACACAACTACAAATTTACCAAGAGATCTACCTCAAGTGACAGAATGGGCAACGAGAACCATAATCAGAGAAGAAGCCAAGAGACCCACAGTAACTCCAGAGAAGCTGTGGGGATTCACACTACAGGTTGAAAAATATTTGATTTAATCTGCTATTGCCTTTCTGACTCACTTCCATGTTTCAGATCATCAAACAACTTTAAGATCAGAAAAAGGTAACATGAGTAAATAGAAAGGGAGTATGAAAGAGGAGGCAAAATAAAAGTTATCTATAAAAAACAACTTTGCCTTATATGAGAAAGGAATCCCCTCCATCTGTTAAATTATAAACTAACTGGTTTAATTGTCAAGACACATCTGATAAAGAGCTTGACTCATGACAGTAGAAGTAGGCTACAATATCTCAAAAAGCAACATATCATGACCTTGTCTAAAAAATTTCAACAAACTCATTGACATATTAACCTCTAAAGGGTTACCATGACATTTCTAAAGGTGAGGTAGTCCAGCGAACCATAATGTGAGCCATTATCTGCCACAAATGAACCCTGAACCAGTGGTGAACCTTCCAAGGACTGGTGAATTTAGTAAAAGATACTGCATGGGCAAAACTCTGCTCATCTTATGACAGAATGGGGAACAGATTTTGATTAGAGTTTATTGTTACCCTGGCATTTTTAACACTTAATTGAAACCTATTCTGTTGGTGTTGTTAAGCCAGAAAAAAATTAATCTTTCTTCATTATTATGTGATAAGGTCACATTCATAGGAGCTTATTAAGCCACAATTATGCAACTAATCTGGATCTTAATGAGCAGTTAATGGCTGATTTGTTTGCTGTAATATAAAACGCTGTTCTTCTGAGATACTTCAGTTGATTTGCCATAAAACTTCCCATCTGCCTGCTTGCCAATGTTACAATCCCTTCCTGAACCTTTCCCTGCATTTGTTCTCACTGACCCTTATTCTGCTTGCACCTCCTGCTCTCTTTGATCAAGATATCCGTTTGATCAAATCTATAGAAAAAAGAAAACCCAGAGTCTTAATAAAGAGTAAGATTTCTTTAAAGCTCTCTCCAGACCAGCTGATGTCAATGTGCGCACCTACTTCCACGTAACATGTGCACCTATGAAAAGCTGAAGATTAGCAAAATAGATGGCTGTGGCTCACAGAGAACAAATAAAAGCAAATAATAGCAACAGGAGGATCGCTCTGAGCAACGCTATGTAGCCACGCTGAGCTTGCGGGGGTGGATTGAAGGAATGTAATTATGGACACAACGATGTTGTCGTGTGCCTTCTGAAATAGCGCCTTGGTTGGTGTGTTTGTGTGGTTTCGCCATCATTCTGGATGGCTCACTACTGTTCATTTGTTGGATGATGCTGCAGTTGTTCTCTGATAAGCTCCTTTTTCACTTTGTTCCATCGTATTTTATATCAATAAGTAGTTTTCCATTATTGTTTGTTATTATTATGGAAAGTTTAGAAATTCAGTAGCTTTGTAAATTTACATCTCTCCTTGTTGCTATGAAAGTTCTGTAAATTAACTGCATCAATGCTCTACAACATCCAGACGTTTCCCTCCTCTTTTTGGTTGCATCCTACCCGTCATCCTCCTCTCCTGTTTCTCGGTGCTGAGCTCAAATTTAAAGGTCCACCAAGCACCAGTTTGCTGGAAATAAGAACTCTGAAACAGAGATTTGCAGGCTTATTGGATGTTATATTTTCCCACCACATTCAAATTTAAATTTTATTTTTGCGATGCTGATGATTTCACATCTGTCTCTGTAATTCCCTTTCATGTTGGCTAAACCAATGGCTTTTTGGACTGACATGAAGAAAAAAATAGACTCATGCTAGTGTCATTACCATCGTGATAATCAGCTTGAAATAATCCAGACAGCCGATCTGAGGTGCAGTGTTTAAATTGTGTGAAGCATGTGTCTGGTGACATGTCACGGACGGCTTTCTCACAGGGACTCGACACGATTTGTCTCATGAAATCAGAGTTTGCGTCTGTCAACATTTTCTGCTCCCCTCACACTTGCTCCGCTGGGTTTTCCTGCAGCACGCTGTCTGCGTGTCTGCTCAAGTGTCTGTATACTGAGGAAAGGAAAGTGTATGTATTCAGGGAAGAGCTGCAAAAGGAACCGCAGCAAGGCTCCTAATCCAAAGCCTGTTTCCCTGCAGGCGCCCCCTCATTTCAACTCCAGGACCAGCAGGTCACTTTCACACACCTACACCGTTTAACATTCTTTTGTTAAGCCGACAAAGAGTTTGTGCTGGGCACAGCTGTCGTACAGCATTGGCAACAAAAGCTTGAACTTTAAGTGTGGAATATCTTTAGTAACAGAATATCCAGAATATCTCAGAAACAAATATTTGATTTCACATTGTTCTTTTATGCTACAAATGGTGCCATGCTCAGAAGTAGGACACCACAAGACTATTTTTGTTATTAGCAAGGAGAAAGGGTACACTGAAATAAAAATAGTGTTTGCAAATGTTAATACCCTTGATCCTTTTGTGATTTTGTCAGATCTTTAGTTTGATATTTTTAAACTGTAAAATAGAAATAAAATGTGAAATCATTGGGCTGCTGTTTGGCTGATCTTCACCAAATAGATGAACTTTAAGAAACACTTGATTATGCCACCACCACGTTTCAGTGTGGGAAGACTATATTCAGGGTGATGTGCAATATTAGTTTCCATCACACATGCTGGTTTCTGTGTAGGTTAAAATTGTCAAAAGTTTATTTAACTGAACTTTTGCAACATAGCTTGTTGCAAAGCACTTTTCCACAGATGTGAGATTTGTCATTTAATTTTAAAAAGTGCTTTGTCAAGTGTTGAAGTTTTTTAGATTTTGTTTTAGAATTTAATCCTGCTTTAAACAACTTTCTCCCTGATCTTTCTGCTATTTTCCTTGGTATTAAATCACACACACAAATGAACTGTGTTTATTAATTAACCTAGTTTCACTTGATTTTATCTAGGGGATACTAAAGTAAAGAAGGATAAGTAAATATCTGTCACACATGTGCATTTCTACTTTTAAAGGCATTATAAATAGCATATTTTCTTCTTTTAGTATTAAAATACTTATTTGAAAATTGCTTTTATACTCACTGGGGTTAACTTTGTGTGAGATCTAAAACATTTAAATGTGAAAAAAAGAAAACTGAAAATAATCTGGAAGGAGGTAAACACTGACATGGCACATATAGAAACGGGGCAGACATATTAAATCAGAACTTGGAAATGCTCTGTGACTTTGGACTTAACATGTGAAAGATTTGATATGAGGAGTTGTATATTGATGTTTTTTTTTTTTTTCTTTTGGAAACTCGCAATTTATGACTTCCAGATATAACCCAAAAGCAGTTTGCAGAGCAATTAGTTCAGTTGTGTGAGCCATTTTACTGCTGACTAACTCTCCAGTCTGCAGGAACAGTTTCCCCAGTTTTACTGTTAATGAGCAGGAAATACTTCCAGTGCTAATAACTTAAACATTCATTTGTGAAGGTGTCAGATATTGACTGATAACTGATTTTCCTGTTGGTATACTTTCTCTCTCTTTGCAGTAACTTCACCAAAACCTTATCGAGCTTCAGCAATAAATATGTAATTTATGCTTCACAGTGGAGTCAAATACACAAACAGGCGGTCTTTTACCTCTCTGTTGACCCTAATTGTTGTCTCTTTGCGTCTCCCTTGTTTTCTTTCCCCCCTCATTGTCTCTGTGTCGTGCTGATTATTCCTGTTAGACATTATTCAGGCTGACAAAAACCTGCCTGCTGCGAGCTGATACGGCCACAGAGCACTGCTCCAACCTCTTCTTTCTGATCTGATGCCACACACACACACACACGCACGCCAACACGCGCACACACAGTAAATCCGCTACATATTTAGCACACTATGAGGTGTGTGTTCAGAAACTTGGTCAAAAGAGTAAGAATAGAAGCATTAACACCTAAATTGTTTTCTTTTTCTTGGCCAGAGAACAAAAAGAGACATATTTTGTCCATAAAATATTACTGATTTTGTCTGGCCTTAATGAGATGCATTGAGAAAATGACGAAAATGAGAGTGATGGATGCACACAGGCGGTAGGTGACAGTGAAAAATAGGAGGACATCAATAGTTCTAGCAGTGACACATAACAGATGAGGATGTCTGCAAGGCAAAAAATAGACAAAATGGTGTCTAATTTTTGTGCAGCCTCAGTGGAAGTCAGTCCCATATACACTCTGCTGCATGTCATTATCTCACTTAAGCAGCCATTAGCTGAAGCTGCAGTTACACATTTGAAAATATTTATGTAAATGTAGTTCAACCCTCATGACCTTACTTGTGCTTGTAAGGCATTGAGGTTATGCTGAACTGTCATGGGTCAGGTGGGAGCGGATGATCGACACCGTATTTTGATAAATAAATGAAAAAAAAAAAGAAGCAAATTGGTTCAAAGCTGACAATTATAATCTGAAGTATTCCAGTCAAAACAAAGGTAATTCTTTTGTATGTTTTAAATCAGTTGGATGAATCTTTATGTCTAAGAATGTCTTCACTTAAGTGAAAAGCATATATTTTTGTACAGCAAATATACGAAATGTTTCACGACAAAGTCAATCAAGTGCTGTTTGAGGTTAGTATTCATACTGCATTTATGTGTTTACACATTTGTTTGCAACGTCATAGTCCTATAATTTTTAACAACAGAAAATATATTTTACAGAAAGATTTCATAAGAGTTAAACAGGAGCTACAGTGAAAAAGCAACTTGTGCATCACTTCAGGGCCTCCAACACGTGTCATTTCTCTCAGGCTGATCTCAGTGATGCACACAGAGGTATTTAGGTCCAGCAGTCGCTGTTGTGCAGCCGCTTGCTCTTTACAGAAAAATGTCACATGAGCTGTAAAAAAGAAGCTCAACTTCTACTGACATTTTCTGTTATCTGTACTGTTAAAAGCATCCAGAACTCAAACTTTTCCATATGATGTTACTGATAAACTGAAATGTTGGTGTTATTTATATATATTGTATGTGTTAGACCCACACAAAGTAACTGTGAAATGAAGGAAACCAAATAAAGCACACAACCATGCACAAACAGTTTTTATTAGTTTTTAACAAACAGAATCTGTGTTATGCGTCAGAAACAACATGATGTTTATGAAGCAGGTGATTAAACTCTCCCCTATCCACTGAGGTAGACTAAAAGGCTTTCTGCTGAAGCGGCGTGCTGCTTGCTGTCACTTGTAGAATATACTGGGGTTTCTCTCTGACTGCTGCGTGAATGATGAGAGGCACAACTGCAGAGTGGGAGTTGGCAGCTGAAAGAGGTTTGCCCAGAGCGATCTCCATTAGCTGAAAGAGAGCAAGAGAGGAAGTCTAATGTAAGCGGCGCAAGTGCCGGCCACGGCTCCTAGTTCCTTAGGACTGATGATCATAAGAACAGGGAATCACTATCCTCCACCGCTGTTGACCTTAGAGTGTCAGCGTGCTGAACATCAAGAGAGCGGAGTTGTAGTGTGACTTTCTGACTTTAGCGAGGCTATTTCTGAAAACAAAGAACTAGTTTTCAGATGTGTTGTCGTCCTGTGTTCTGGCAGTAATGCCAAAGCTTTATCTGTGATTATCATTATCCTTTTTTCTAATTTCACATAAAATAATTTCAAGACTTAACATGTAATGTGAACATTTTTTTAGAGTTAAGCTGAATATTTAATAGGGTTTCCACATTTTTTTGCTTGACTGCACACAAAATCAGACAGTGGAGAAACGGCAGCACACCTTTCACATAAATTGTGCTTGATGAAGGACTTTTATACAGACATAGAAAGAAGAAACAAGTGATGTCTCTTAAAAGAAATAAAAACATATAAAGTAAATCAAAAGGTCGAGGAAGAGCAAGGAAACAAAAAACAGAAATTGACCTAAGGCCTTTCTGAGAATAACTAAAGGCTGCTCAATTACAAAGACCTGATAAAGTGCATGAGTCTGGATACCAGACTATAGCATTGTTTTACGACGTAATCTAAATACACAGGAAATTTGTCGCGGGAAGGTTTATCTTCATGTGAAACTGATGGGAAAAAAAAACTGCACCAATGTTGGTGAGTCTCCAGCAGTCGATGAGTAAGATGTGGTGGACACCACTGACAGCTCGCCAGTCCTTTAAAGGGCAGCACAGGGACACACAAGACAAACTACTATTCACATTTATTCACACCTGAGGACAAATTAGGTTAATTAAGCTAACATGCAGATTTTTTGATTGGGAGGAAATCAGTATATGCATAGATGATAAAGTGTAGAGGAGAAGCTGCAATAAACAGCAAACTACTTATTCAAAGTCCAATCCTATAGGTTCAGTATCTAAATACTAACATGCATGAAAAAAGAAAAATAATTTTAACATTTTATGATTTATTTAAATATGTCGTACAGCCCAAATAAAAAAAATAGTCCAATCTATTTAAAATGTAGATTATTGGGATTTCAGATTACAACTAGTGAGAGTCTGTAAAGGATTTAGCCGAAGGTTACTTAATATTGAACATACAATGTTGAGTATGTTCCTATACCTCTATAACATATAAAGGTATAGGAAGTTTGCAAATAAAAATTAGAAGTGCTGTTTCTGAACCATAAGTGGGCTGATAGATTTAAGCTGGTCTCTAAATCCTTATAAATCCTTATAACTGATCTCAGATAAGTGGAATAAAATGGATGGATTAATAATAACAAAAGAAAAATATATTTTTTGTTTTTTGCCAAAGCACCACAGAAAATCCTTTTCTCAACTTACAGACTGGACTCTGGAGTTTCTATTTTTGCCTGTGTTTGGTCATCTCTGTTCCCAGCTGACCTGCCAGTTGTTGTATTGCCATCTGCTTCAATCTATCTAATGAAGGTTTATTTTTCTCTGGCATCCTGAGAAATGACTCTTCCCCACTGGCCTAATCAGCCTTCAGGAGCTTCAGCCCCCAAGGCAGCATCTGTTTCGAGTTGTGGCCATATTGGTCATTTCATAAACACTCAGCCTAATGAAGGAAAGAGCAGGCCATTTGTACTCGTGTCTCCTTTTCTGAAAAAATACACTTGTTTAGTTCTAAATGTGGTGCACTCAGAGGGCAGCCTGCAGGGTCAAGGTTGAGTTGATCCTTTAACATTCTGTTCTGAGAAAAATGCTTGAGTTCTGAATTATTTCTCCCTTTGAGGAAGTGCTTCTCCGTCTTCAGCGGTGTCTTAAGCTTGGTTTTCACTGATTGCTTGCTTTGTGTGTGCAGTCTCTCACGCCACAAGTTAAGTTTTCAGAATATGTATCATGTCTACATTCAAAGCTATCTCATTGCCAGCTGCAGCAAAAATGATTGTAAATTGGATTTTATTTTGTTATTCTTGTGCTTGACCCTTCTTTTTGCAGTTGGTCAGCATATATTCAGCCTATCATATTCTGTTAATTCATAATTTCTTTTCACTGCTTGTTTTCTGTTTTTCTAATCCACATTGATCCCTATTTGAATGGGCATTTCCCAAATCTTCCTTTGAAAGAAGCCACTTTCCAAAAGCCCTAGCCTGGAAAGCTATCACTTTGGAGCAACAGGTTTTTCTCCTTTAAATGTGATTCTAGATGTTGGTATAACTCAATAGTGAATCACCTTGGAAGATAAAATAAAGAAAAGCCCTGTCTCTTGTTCATAAGACATCTTTTTAAATCTTGCAAGGCTATGTCTGGAAATTGATTTGTACGCACAGTCAGTAAGTGATCCCACACAAAGTCCAGAATCCAAATACCTGAGAAATTATTAAATTAATTGCAACTTTCTAAAAATATTTTGTCATGTCTAACATGAAGCTTCAACTGATAATTGTCCCTTTAATAGTTGTATAAGTTCATACTGGCAAAAACTTGAATACCAGTGCTGTTCATGATATGAATCCTGGAGTAGGATGTGAGTGTACCCAATGGTCTGGTCCAAACTGGTCTCACCCATTTTGTCTGATCTGGGTCACAGGTGTGACACCATTATCATCAGACCATCAGCATTTTTCTTTTTCTTTTAGATCTTCCCCAGAATAAAAAAAAAGATCAACCAGCATACAAATGCATCTGGAGATTAAACACTGTCCTGAACATACAGGTGTGCAGGTATGCTTTAACATAATGCCAGGATGAGAAGACAACAGCAATAACTTTAGAGAACCAATTATTGCTTCCCTTCACTGTGGGTTATGAGACATTCAGAACACATTTTTGTGAATTGGTGCTATACCAGAGTTTCTCAATACTGGCCCTCAGAGACCACGGCCCTGGGTGTTTCCTTTCTGCCACACACCTGACCTGAATAAATGGGTTACTAACAGGCTTCTCCAACACTTGATGGCATACAGGAGCAAATGCAGTCATTCGAATCAGGTGTGCTGGAGCAGAGACATGTCTAAAACATGCAGGGCAGTGGTCCTCAGGGGCTGGGAGGGAGAAATACTGTGATATATGAATGAACTTGACTGAATTTAACTGAATGCAGAGTCTCAGTGGAGCGACAAGCGTATGTTAAAATGCAGTTAAAGCTCAACGTGCCGCAGTTGTCACAAGCTGGGAAATGATGCACAGCCACACTAGTAAGTTTATAAAGAAAAAAAGCCTAAAGTTGCTATAAGTGCATTGTGTTGAGATGTTGAATCAGTGATGAATGACTTTTGTAATTTAACTTCACAACAGAAAAGTGGCGACATTTCTCCCCTTTCATCACAAAATGAAGCAGGGTATAATATTAGTATGTTGCGCAACAGTGATACATGGATAACCTTCTTGTGACTGAGGTATTTGATCTAGCCGTACTTCAAAGCCTCTTCATGAATCCCTAATACAGCTCTGTGCAGATAATTTAGTTCTTATATCGACAGATGCTCGAGAAAACCGAGTCCGGTCAGAGCAGGAAAAGTCAATGAGTTATGTCTCCGGGGGGGGTTAGTGTTGCTGATCATCTGTAGGCAGCAGAACTTTCCAGCATCTTACGACGTTGTGTTTTCAGGCAAACCTGATTTATATGGTTATTCTCAGTGAAGTAAGCCCCAGCGACAATGGTGGTAAATTTCCATTTAGAGGAGTTTTATTGAGGCTGCAGAAATGATAAAGCAAATGATTTATGATTCTGCTCAATCTAATCCCCTTCCAGGATGGGTGAGAAGTAACGGGGTGGGCGGGTTTGAACACCAAGTTCTCTCTGAAGCAATGAAGAGGCTAGTTCGGCAAAATTGCAGATGGTGTATGGAGATGAGAGCGGTGTGCATTGCAATAGATACAGGTTTTGTGTGCTGAATATTAACACTTTAACATGACAAGAGCGATGCATCACAGATCACAATCTTCACTGTCTGATCTCTCTGCCAGCTGTACCAACTTTGCCCACGATGAATGTTATCAATCTGACAAACCCCGCTGTTCCCATTAGATCCCATCTATCAGGGTGAGAGTGTGACTCCGAGCATGAAGGTTAAAATCAGCTTGAAGCCAAATATGCATCTTTTTCTCCAAGACTTGCCGTGTCAGAGCAGCATCTGCTGATGCCCTCTGGCTATTCTGCGCTCTTTAGCAGACGGACTGGTGTAGGACTTTTTCCATCTGGTGGCCTCGAGCAGAATGCACTGTACCCCACTGCAAGGAACGCAGCGCTCAAGTGGAGGATTACTGCAGATCAGGGAACTTGACATACAAGGACAGTGTTGTGCAAAAGTTTCAAATCTTCAAATACTTCACGTGTTGCGGCCAAAAAGATGGTATTCGTTAACAGATCTGCAGGATTTCTGATGATCCTTCGAGGTATTATTTGTTTATTCAATCTGGGATTTAGGTTTAGATTTTAAATCACTTTTAACTCGTGGTATGAAATGGAGTGATAGTCTGCCTGTCTGTCATGGGATTTCCCTGCTTGTTGTGCTCTGGTATATTCAGGCAGCTCCCAGATTGGAGACCCTCGCCATTAACCTTCTAATGGATCAAAGTGAAAAGTTCCTAATGCAGGAAAACATTTCTAAAATCTTTGTGCACACACATAAAAAAACTACATATTATTTAAATTAATGTTAGTGTGGTCCTTGGTCTCTATTATGTTTATGTTCATAAATGTTCTTCACTAATTTTTTGAGGTCTTCACAGAGAAATTGTATTTACACTGCGATTAAATCACACACAGGTGGGATAGATGTGACTTCCAAAGTCAGCTACACTGGGGTTTTATTTAAGGGTATCTGTGTGAAGGAGGCTGGATAGAATAGATATACAGGCAATAGGTTTTAAATTTTAATCTGTAAAGTTTAAAAAACATGAATTATTCCGCTCCCCCCACTTCATATTTATACATGTTTGGAGGTTGACTGATTATGTAAAATAACTTCACAAAATGGGGAAAGTTTCTAAAACATGGCATGTTTTTGTTAAATTTACAGTTGGTTGCATACAACTAATTCGGCTTATTATTATATTTGAAAGGCTGCTTAACTTTGCCCTAAAATGCTTCAGATCTTCTCAAAGGTGCTTGACTTTTTAGGACAAAATTAAATGAAGGTGAACAGCATTCTGCATGTTCCACTGTCCAGACTTCATCCTTTCTCCCCTGGAAGCCACCCATCACTCAAATCAACCTCATTTCCCATTTCCTTCTCATTCCCAACTCGCTCCCTAGCATGCCTTCTCCTCTTGTTATGTCCCAGCTTTTTCCATCCCATAAATCATTTGAAGTGTGCAGAAAAGTCTCATCTGCAGCAGAGACTGATACTCTGTGCCGCCTGCTTTATGTAATCCCTTCAGCGAGCAGAAAAGGTGTTAATCTCACTTTTGTGTCACATGGACTGGAACTGTGCAGACTGCCACATGTTCAACCCACTGATTTTTGACTTCATATTAGTTTATATAAAACGGTTCTGTGCCCTATATGTAAATATAAAGGTGTTTAATTCTTTTAAAGTAAATGTTACAGGATGCTTCCGCTCATTTACTAATATTTTTTCAAGGACTGATTACATGCCCTATAGTAAAATAAACATTAGAAATGTCATCACGATCAACGAAATACTTGAACCTGGTAGCTATACAGTCATCTTTGGTATGAAAGTATTACTTTTTGACTCTAAAACTCATTTATGTTGCTCTTATTCCACAGTGCAAGAACAACTCAAGCAAAAGTAAAATGACAAAAATCTCAAAGCAACAGCAGGAAGTTGTTGAGTGACTTTCCAGTGGAAATAGATCCACTGGATGCTTGAATGCAAACATTCAAGCTTCATAATTTGATAAATTTCCTTAGCCTGAAATTACCTTGTTTGATAATTCTATCTGAATTGTGCCACACAATTGCTCATTTAGGTTTAGTTTTCTCCCAGAAACCCAACTTTTAAGAACAGTCCACAAATGTTATGTGAAGGATTGAAAAGGCAGAGATGTCTAGAAAGAAAGAAAATTTGTTAGCATGTAAGAGCAGGGCCCAGTGCTTAAGCCGACCGTGAACATCAGCATGACTGCAATAATGGCCTAGAGATGTTTGAATACATTTCAATGGGGGAAATCTACAATAAGTTTAAAAATGTAAACCCATTTCCTTTGTTTTTCAAACTTTTTTATTACTTTTTAAGTTTTTGTTGTATTGTCAATCCAGGTTAAGCAACTAATTAAAAGCCACAAACTGATGAGATTTGTGGCAACAAGACAAGTAATAATGGGAAAATAGAAGTTAATTTGATCTTCCTGCAGGGATTTAAATAACACAACTTGAACAAAAAATAAAATAAAATAAAATCTGACCTTTCAATGTCGTATGTAGATTTAAGAATGTTTTCTGTACCTGCTGAAAACAACTAATTCTGTTGAGCAACTCAGTCAAAAATTTAAACAAGTTTCAAATAGTTCATTTGGAGGTGAAAAACACTTTAGAAGGCAAGTTTGTCACAAATTTCCACAGGTTTGCCTCGGGTTAGAGGCTCACTGGAAACAATCATGGTAAAGTTGCATGCTTGACTGTTCTCCCAGTGTCTTACCGCCTCATAATAACAAAAACATTTTTTCTCTCTGCTCAATAAGATAAATGAATAAATCAACAGCTCACAGGAATGAACAGCACCTGCAGAAGCTGAAGGTTGCTCACTCTGCATTTGCTCCGATGTTTAGTCAAAGATGCTGTCAAAATGTAGCAGCATTAACAAATAAACATGCTGTCGCTCATTTACAGTCTCACTGCTAAATGGGACTCTTGGGCAGATTTAATATTTTTTGACAGCAGCTTCTGTCTCACTAAGAGCTGCTTTTGTCACGTTGACACATTTCTTTCTACTTAATTTATATTTCATAGCTAGTTCCACTTTTCCCGAATACCTAAAATAACAACCATATGTTCAATGCAAAAAAAAAAAAAAAAAAAAATCTTTTAAAGCCAATTGACTTACTCGAAAAACAACATAAGGAATTTCAAGTAGATCCACTGGAAACCAAAAATTGAAAGAATGTCAAAACTTATAAAGCTTTATAAGCTTTACAAATTTAAGAGCAGAAGACTTGATACTAATGAAATAAATGCATTACAGGCCCACATCAAATGTGGCACGGATGAGCCCACACAAAGGCAGGCAGACAGGTTGAGGAGTAAATATGTCAAAAATTATCTTAGTAAAACTTGTTCTATAATTATTGCACAAAGTTTGCAAGTAAATTGTTCCTTAGGCTATTCTTTGGACCTAACCATTCTCTGAGGAATGTTTTACCTGTGACATCTGAACCATTCTATTATGAAAAAGCTGCAAAACTCAAGGGATGAATCAGTGTAAGGTCAACTTATAGCAAACCCCATTAGTTGGCACTTTAGCAAATTTGCTTATGTAAGAGAATGGGCAAACTCTACTCAACTTGGAAAATACTGCCATTGAGACATAGCCAAAAGAGGTCTAGATGTAAAGTTAGAAACACTTCCAAAAGGTTTGTATCTGTAATCATTGACTAGCTGGAGGTGAGCACAAATGATCACCACTTTTCACACCTGTTTTTGTAAATTTTGAAATAAACATAAAAATCATCCTCCCAGTTTACAACCATGTGCTGCTTTGAATTGCTCTATCACATATACACTGAAGTGTGTGACTGTAACTTGACGAACTGTGGACCTTCAACTAAAAGTACCCCAGGTGAAGAGTTTCAGATGACACAGGGATCCTCGTCATTGATGGAAGAGTCACTCCAAAAGGCCACCGGACCACATGCCGGCGTGATGGGTGGTACTTTATTGAGTCCACACTTCAGCAAAAGTATCGACCACAATAAAATATGGTTCCACTTGTGAGTCTGGATCGACTTTGCCTACAAATCAAATGCCACCCCCAGCATCTGCCATTATGTGCATTATCTGAATAAACATCAGCTGGCACGAGGCAGTGATTGAGTGACTGTAAATTTTTACTTTCCACTTACTCTTTGGGTTTTACCTAACTTATGCCTGTTCTCCCTCTCCTGAAATGCCCGGTGACGTATTAGCAATTAGAGAAGAGCAGATTTAATGATTTCATCAGACCTGCAGCTCTGCCCAGCTTTAAGTGCAGTCTAGGGGATGTTTGTGAGCTGGAGGCTTGGCGATTGGCTGCAGCATGACAGGAAATATGCAGAGGGGCACAGCATAACTCAAAATAAATGAATTGCATTTATTCACAGTGATCAACAACATAAATCTAGGTGGTGGCAGTTTGATGTTTTGACGGGATCAACAGAATATTGAATTTTGAAATAAAACCTTTTCACTTTGGACAGTAAGTTTTCTGAATTAATAGCAATTTAATATATTTTTAATAGTTGGCTGGTTTGTTTTTTTAGTGTGAAGGATTTCAGTCTTTCACACTGAAGGACTGAAATCAATGTGTAATGACAAAAAAATGATCAACTGGAGGGACATTTCACAGCTAATTAAGCTCAAAAAGCTAATTTCATTTTGAGCCTTTTTGACAAGCTCAAGTTTTCCAAGAAGAGATTCAGTTGTTTGACAAAGATTCTGTTTTAACTATAGACATTTATTTATTGCGTTTTTTTTATTATTATGATGTACAACCTTAATAAGTCAATGCATAAGGTAATGAACTCCAAATAACAATAAAAAAATCTACGAGCTCCTTGTGAATTAAAAGAGGCATGTTTAATATGCTTAAAATGTTTCATGGAGACATTGAGCTGCTGTGTAATCTTGGTTCCTCTCATGGTTTTGAACATGATTTAATCAGCAGTAGCTTTGATCACTGGTGTAATTATATAAACCAGTGAAGCGGTGCATCAGCTGGAAGAGATGAAGCATGGCAGTCATTTAAGTTAAGAGGGGAGCTGGAGTGTCTGTAAGTGAATGACTTTCATAGTTTTGCGCAGCTTACAAAGTTTAAGACCATATGGATGTATAGGTGGCTTTTTTATGTTACAATGGAAACTAAATACATGATTAAAGTATTTTTGAGTGTACACATTTAACTTATTAGGATCACCCACTGTGGAATAACCAACACAGCTAAATGTTTGGGAGGCTCGCCAGAAAAATATGCCAAAGTCCTCAACAATATCCTCCTGTTTGTGTTCCCTCTAGTTTTGAGCTTCAAACGTTATCCATGTGTGACAGTAGCTGCGTTTCCATTACAAATCTGCACAAATCTTTGTCTGTATTCTGCTAATGTCGAAAAAGCACAATTTTGCAATTGCAGTATTTCCAATAAATATGAAGCTAAATTAAAATCACACATAAAGAAGCTTGCTCAAGCAATAAGTCATGTTATTACGTGAAGAAGAGATCACATGACTTGTTCACATGATTAAGTCATGTTTGTCAATGTGATATTGTGAGCGAACAGTCTCATGTGACATGTTATAACATGAAACTAGAACGTATAAATGCAAACATAGTTTTTTACGTTTTAAACATAGTATTTACATTTTATACTGCTTTATTCGGGAGTGAGCTCGCCATGAATTGAAAAACCTCTATGAAACATTTGTTCCTCAAGCAGTTACTGCTTTTATTATCAAAGTTTTCTGAGTGAGTAAACACTTTTTAGCAGGTTTAGACACACATGTTTTTGATTTTACCTATTATTGAAGTATTCTGCCTTTCTTGTTTAAAATTAATTATGAACTGTATCCCACTGTCCAATCAATCAAATATTGGAGATTACACCAAGTTTTTTTTTGCAACCCATTCCCTTTCTGTCTAACGTAGACATCTGTTTCATACAGGGATAAAATGTAGGACCTTAAAAGAAAGAGTGTGGGGTTTTTCCCAACATATTTGGACACCAGGATATTTAATGTTAATTCTAACAATAATAAAAAAATATAAAATAAACAATAACAATAAAAAATAATCATTTCACAAAATTTTCTAATTAAAAAAATATTTTGTAGCATGGAATAAATCTGGGAACATTCAACCCCACCTAAAAGAGCCTAACTTTCACACAGGCACTACTATATATTGTTCAAGGAAGCATAAAAGGTTCCCTTTATCACGAGTTATGTAGTAATTCAACAGTGAGGACAAGAGAGCAGGAAAAACTTTATTTCCCTGAGGAAAGTAAATCAGTCAACCAAGAAGGAACAGGACAAAAGGAAATGGAGGGAAAGTTCTTATTTTTGAGAAGCATAAAATAAGTTTGTGCTATTCTCACTAGCCATCTGAATGAGAACAGCATGCTACTTTATTTTAATAACATAGATTAATCACCATGATATAATTACAGTTATTTAAACTCAAGATGTTGTAGACCTCGAGGCAAAAAGGGTTTGATTTGTATAGGTAAGTGATCGATCATGACATTATTAGCATTGATGGATTCCTCGCAAAAACTTAGAATTGTGAAGATAACACTGTCACCATCCTATCTGCTAAACAGTGCAAGAAACTTGAAAGTCTGTACTGATAATTCAAAAAGATACATCATTATTTTACAGAGGTTAACACTGGTCAAATAAAAAAAGAGATGAATAATCAGGCCATAATGAATGGTGAATGAGGCAGAGTCTAGAAATTATAAAACCTTCTGACCTATAGATTTATTATCTTATAAAAACAGTCTTTAAAAGGGATGGCTGTCACAATCCTGGAGTGTTCGAGCTTGTGGTTTTGCTTTGATCACTTCCTGGTTATGCGTGTTTGTCTTCCTTATTCCTACTTTGTAGGTCTTGCTTTATATGCTCATTCTTTTACATTAATTTCCCAGATGTTTTCTTGTATTTTTGTACTTAGATTATTTGTCAGGCTTTTTCCTTTTTAATCTAGATCCCTTGAGTCCCTGTTCAGCCCCTTTTGTTTTCAGTTTCAATCTTCCTTCAGTATAATGTCTTCCTTTTCTCTCAGATCCACCCTGTTTGTAATTAACCACCTGATCACACTCCTTAGTATTTAAGCCTCTCTTTTTGTGTCACTCCCTGCTAGATCCTCCTGTCACATGGTCCATTGCTTGCTGGTTACCATTGCCTATTCTCTTCATGTCAGCGCTGTTTGTGTTATTGTAATATCTTTCTCATAAAATAACTCCTTTACTGCCACAAATTTCAGTTCCGCAAAAAACAAAACATAAATTTCATGTTAATTAATTCGGTGCAGAAAGTGGACTAAAAAACATAGTGAGTGCCATGCATCAGAAAGGTGCAATTAAAAGATACAGAAAAGAATTTGATTCCTAATAAAACAGGGTGAAAAATACAAAACATCTCTCAAGTGACTCATGACACAGCACATTTTTCATTGGTAAGCAAATTTATATTTAATGCAATATATTCATCCTAATGATAATAGTGATAGTAAGACTATCAATATTAGCCAAGTGTAATATGGTAATCACATGGACAAACTTAACAAACTAGCTTTTCTATTAAAGTCAAGTCACAAAAATGTGGATTTTAAATAATTGGTTAGTGGTCATTTACCGGAGAATTAAACAATATTTTTTCCACACCATTTTGTTGTGCAACATATTTTAGCAATATCAGATGACCTTTTTCTGCAAATAAAAATAAATGTGAGTGAAATCTGGCCATTTGTGTTTTTCATGTAGAAAATTATGTAAGATAATATTTATTTAATAATAATAAATATTGATGCAGAGAACACGGTGCCCTCCCCGATTGTTTATTCATCGTGGACATCATCACACTTCCTTAAGGAGAATTCTTTGTTGTGGATTATTTCCATCTTAGTTTTAGCTCATCAGCTGATAATACCTGACCTTTTTTCTTCACAAGCTGAAATAAACTTTATCATTTTGCTATTTAATAGATTTCATAAATACCTATTTAAAAACCATCTAAGATATTGTATTTTCACCCTTCTAACACATTGCAGAGGTTATGAAACTGAGTTATGAGCACTAATGCCTTTTACAGTCACTGAATCTTTTACAACTGCTATCACCTCAGACACCTTTGACAGCAGATGGAATATATCTATTTGTAATTATATGAATTAACAGTATCGCCCAACCAAATTACATCAAGTCTCTGTGGTTGCTAAATACTCTGAGCAAAAACCTGATCCTCGTTTTCTTTCCCCGACATTTATCAAGCCAAGAGAAACACCTTTTTATAATAAATTTTAAGTACTTATTAAATGTCAACAAAAAATACTTGAATGCTTGAAAACAAGAGGCACTTCAAGTGAAGAGAGTTCAACAAAGTACTTTGTTAAAAGCAATTAAACAAAATCCACACTGGCAGGAAAAATGGAGTGAGCTAAATGTTGTTGTTCCTTCACCGCAGGACGTAAGTCAGCTCTGATTACCATCATGAGCCGCCCCTTCATTTTCTCGAGCCATCCCTTTCACCCCTCCTTTAATCACTGGCAGCATCAGTGCAGGAATGCTAATGGTAACCTATGGGAGAAGGACGCAGCGCACAAAATAATAAAAACCCTCCCACGCTTTCTGGGACAACAACGAAGCATCACCAACGACTTTACTCCCACGATATGGGTTCCTAATTACACGAACAGCAATAAAGGTGATTTAGCAACAATATTAAACTTATGGAGAGGAGGAAGCGATTCTGTTGATGAGTTCATCATCGTGGTCATTAACCGCCGAGGAGAAGCTATCATCTGCTCTTTTATTCTGCAAGCTCTCTGAGCAAAAATATGAAGCCGTGTATCATTTTTGGACGTTTATCTAAAAACATTAGTTTTCTTTGTGCTCCTGCCCTTTGTGTGGGAGTCTGACACAGATGCTCTGATGTTGGAGCTTAAATCAATCGATCCGAGCAGAGGAACTCCAGATAAAAGCAAAAAGCAGAAAACAAAATAATAAATTAGTTCTTTTTCTTCTGGCTCTTTATTGATTTGATCTGTTTGGGGCTTTAAAGTCAAGACACTGCAGATTGAAAGAGGAAGTCTGTAACAAAGGGCAACTTTAACAACAGACTCCAGCATGAAGGATTTTAAATAAGATTCGCCATACAAGCTAAAATAGGAAAAATAAATCCTCTCTGTGTTTCATTTCTTTTTTCTGGGCTGAGTTATTAATGTCTGAGCTTTAATTACTTTGTGGAGCATGGTGAGTCAATGCTTTTATCCACAGAAGGACTCAGGCTTGCCCTGCTTTTTATATATTTTTTATTTTTTTTGAGAAGAGCTCTGGTGTATAATTAATAGACAGGGCAAAACCCATGAATAGCAATGCGGCATATATGTCATTTTTTAAATGCCCTTCTCTCTACCTCCTCCTTCATCTTTCTTTAGGGACCACTTACTCTGTTTGACGGCTGCTGAAATTCATTTGTAGGCTGGCTATTAGAAAAACGGACGTGAGATTAATCACTGAATTTGTGTTCAAAAGGAGAGTCCGGAAGTTGAGACACTGTCTTATAATAGTTCTTGCATCGTCATTCCTTTGAAGCTATACATTATTTGCATTTCAGGTGTGTGGTGCACTCACACTTCAGATGTGACATTTATCGTCTCACCGCACATTAAGGCAGCCCGAACTGGCTCGCCATTTAACGGATTCGGATCCCGATTGATTATTAAACAGATCATTGTAGCCATACTAACAATAAAGATACAGTATGACCTCAAACCATGTTTATTAGCAATGAATACTTATTTCGGATTACAGCTTAAACAGTAGTTAATTACTGTAAAGCTTTAGTCAAAGAGAAACTGAAATCAGAAGTATAGCAGCCCTCCAATTTCCTGCAGCTGGTCTCAAAGTCCTGTTAATCATAGGTCTGACAGTCATCATTTTCAGAATCATTACTGTACTCCTCAGAAACTGTAACCATAACAGTAGCAGGTGTCATTTGTTTTGTGTATAAAATTATTATTTACAATGCTTAGGGTACAATGTAACGTGAGAAAATGTCTGAAGATACCCACGACTAAAAGGATAAAATTCTGCAGCTCATGAGTACGTTGTCCTACACGTTTCACTCCTTTGTCCGCCATTTTGGCTGACGAACACTATATATATAAATGTGTTTAAAAATTAGGTGAGTATTTTGTTCTAGTGCAACAAAATAAAATGTATCTCATCATCTTCATTCCTTACAACCCCATCTAATGCAAATATTCTGGCACACAGTGGATTTAAAAGTGAAAAAGCAAAACCAAGAAATAGGGCACTGATCCCAAGGAGGAAGAATGAATTAGTCAGAAAGTCTATCAACTTCTGTGTGCACAACTGTATGTCACAACTGATAAAGGATTATTTGGTGCTTTTACTCAGCATTCTCACTGAAATCCACACCCATGCTTTTTATGGATGTATGTCCATTTAGACGAAGCGGACTCCTGTCAGGTGAATTCTTGGCTGTTTGAACAGAACAGATGGTCGTCATTAACAGGACAGGGTCCAAATCATTCAGACTGATACTGGTTCAGGCTGTGACAGCTTTGCCCATCGCATTACAGCACAGCAGCAAACCATGTATTCATCACAATTCCCCGATCGATGAAGCGTTCATTCGGCGCTCCAGCTGACAAATCGACTCTGCAGCCTCTGGCTCGCCTGCTCCTTCCTCTCTGTTTCTGGCTTGAGATGAAAATGGAAAAGCTTTAGCCTCTCTTTGTATGTAAACCCACCCCTATTTCCTTAGCTTTAGGGTGTTCAGTCTTTTGGATCAAACATAGGAATGCTTTGTTCAGCCTAACCATAGACAATGTGATTGCTGGCTTTTCTTGGAGGACGTGGAGCAAAACAATTCCATTAAGTGTTCGGCTCCACTTGAGCGGAGAGGCCGACATTCGCTTCCTCTACATTGGCTTTGCTTCCTCCGGTGAGAAGATGCTTATTTCTGCCTTTGTACACATGCACAGCAGGGGTGGCTGATAACAATGTTCCCCTGAAAGTGAAGTTGACACAGTTGATATTTAAAGCAATGCTGCCATGGCTGCTGCTTCACTGGAAGCTTTGGTGTGGTTCACTTTAGTAATGCAGAAAAAGGATGGCTCTAACTGAAGCTGAGGCTCAAGACAGCTTTTTTAATTCATTACCTAATTGGCCCAATTAGAGGCAACCTCACGCCCTTATCCACATTCACTCAGTGAATTAAGTGCACATAAGTCTGTGAAGGTGTGCTCACACTGCTATGACTAATCAGGAACCTCTGAGAACCTCTTTCATTGTACAAAGAACCAATTGTACTCCCTGTCATGTTCTGTCAGTTCAATTCCCCCGAGCGTTATTCTGAAGGCATTAATGGACGAATGATCTTTTGGCTGCATGTTGTAACCATGCATCATTTAAACTGATGGATGTAGAGCTGCTGAAAGGAGCAGGGGAGAGATACTGAATGGTCCAAGCAATTAAAAAAAGGTAAATCTGACTAAAAACATCTCCATCACTATGTTTTATGAAAAGCAGCATCTATCTTGCTGATAGTTTATGGATAATTATGTTGAGTGATAATGACAGAGAAGATTGCCTCAGAGGCAAGAAGTCATTAAATGTAGAGTGTACAGAATGCTGTGTGACAGATCGGTCAGCTTGGAGAGCATATGTAGTAATGACACATTAGCAAGAAATACTAACACCTGATAGTCCAGTAGACTTGGTTCGATTGGGGACCAAAGTTGCTACATTTTTTACATTTTCAGCTGGTGCAGTTCACTGTCAAATGGACCAAAAAGAAAGACTTGTGCACCTTCTCGTCTGTAGTGGCGCTGCGCCAAGAACCACTAAAGGAAAGAACACAAAAACCCCTAAAGAAGACACTGAGCACAATTTACTTTTTCATGAATGTAAACAAAATGGAGAGGCGTCAGATTTTAGCAGGCGTAGAAGTTTTCATTGCAAATGTAACACTTAAGGGCTAGGCAGTTGACTAATTGCGGGTTACACAAACAATTTCTTGGTTTGTCCAGAATCTGTGTTTCATGCATGTCAACTTTAGGTGTTTCAATGCAGAGTTCTCCTTTGAGAAAATAAAAAGAAGATTCAGTGCTTCACTGAAAACGTCCCTTGATAAAATGAATTAACCGTCAAATAAGTGTTTCTTGTAAAAATTTGTTTTAAATCTCTTTAATGCTACTACATATTAAAAGTGACATTAAATACCACAAATTTCTTTGATTAACAGTAATTAAAAGGTCTAATTTTGTGTAGTATATATTTAAATGTTTTAATTCACAAGATGCAGTGCTGTAACTCAAGACCTGAATAACTTGGGTGGTAGGGGTATGATTCTGTGTGGCAGCTGACCGTTTTTGAAGTTTTCAGGTCAGAGTGGCCTTCAGTGGACTGACACTACAGATGGCTCATTAGGCTGTGGCTTGATAAGCCACTGCCAGCACAAATGCACACACATGCATGCACACACACTTCCATCCTTCCATCCTCCTGTCACTCTTTTCTTCAGTCTAACACCCCACCAGCTGCTCACACACATACATATAATATGCATACAAGTGTGTTCATCACCTGTCCGATAAAAGGAAGATGTGTGTGTGCATATACTATATCATCATATATATACTATACTATATTTGGGAGTCTTTTGATGTTTTAATGATTAGTATGATTGGCCCCAACCAGGGACTGTTTTTGTGAAGTTTGCATGTGCTCTATGCATCCAATGAGTGGAAGCTCAGTTTGGATTGAAGCTAAAACTTTTATTCAAAATCAGATGTGGATATGACATTGTTGGCCAAGAACTGAAATGCTGTTTTGTAAGTATTGGATTTATCCTAAGAGTTTTAGTACTTTATTCCAAGAATTGTCTGCGTGTGTGTGTGTGACCACTTTTGAGCTTTTCACAATTATGTCCAAATTTAATTATTTTAAGTACATTGGTAGATTGACAAGAGAGTTAATAGCTCAGGTAAAATATGACATTATCACTGTCTGTGTGTGTGTTTGGATTTATGGCTTTCCAAGGCCCATTTTTCCAACAAATGCCATGTTGTGGGTACCAACTGTTCCTTATGGGACCCAAAGCCCAGGTCCCATAAAAATAAGTGCTGTTTTAGCATCAGGAGTTGTGTTCATGACTAAAGTGAAGTGTGAACTGAGTTTACGTTATGTTTAGGGATAGGCGCAGGGAAGGGCCAGGATAAGCTATAGAAATTAATAGAAAAAATTGATGTATGTGTATACATTAAGTTTGTGACATGCTAACACACATATAGCTGGTCTTTGTAATTTATGTACATATGTGTGTTTGGATGTTTATTGACTGTCTGTGTGTAAAACTGTTTAACTGTTTCCTGTAACAGTCAGGGTTGACAGAATCTTTGCTCGAAATTGTGTTGCTCTTTAAACCGACTCAACCTGTAAGGGGCAAACAAGGCCATCATGCCTCATCACCTCTGTGACAACATAATTAATCTTTTCACCCACATCGCTGAACATACACAAGTAGGGATTCATGTACTTCTACAAGAACCTGGTCTTAAGATTGTGAAAAACCAGGAGTGTCCAACACCACAGCACAAGAGTCTTGCAACTTTCAGATGCATCCCTGCTCCTACTCACATAATTGTTTCTTTTACCTTAAATCTGTCAAACTTGGCAGTTGGAATCATTAAAGCATAGACTTACCAGCTACTGAAGCTTGTACAGTGTTCATCCTTGCCCTCATACAGACTTTCTTTTTGACTCAAGGTTCAGTCTGTGAAATCGAGGAGGTCATTAAAAGTGAACACACTGATTTCATCTTAAAGCTGTAGTTGTTTGGGTTGCAGTTAATGTGTCTGAGTGCTGGGAGAGGGACTCCAGAGACGCCTGGTTACAGAGTGTAATGAAAGCTTAATTTTCTCTGCTTCTGTATCCAGCTCTGCTCATTCATCACTAGGAGCACCATCAAAGTGAGCCAGTGGAGAAAAGTGAGGTCCCCTCTCTACTGCCTTCCCATCTCAGAAAATAAGAGAACTAACAATAGGACATGGCTGGACATTATCACAAAGGGCCATCCTTTTCTGCTTTATAGTTGGACTAAGATATACCAGGATGACCTGGATTTGCCCCTGTTGGAGAAAGCAACTTCATTTCTGAGGAATCAGATATGGTTTAATGAGATGGGTGAAATGTCAGGATCCCTCTGTCAATCCTTAAAAAAACAATCATTTCTCTCAGAATCCAGTTAGATGTTTTCAAATCCCATTCAGACATTTACGCATTTTTGTGTGTCCGTGATTGATGGTAGCATCCTAATATGAATTATATCTTGTGAATACAAAAAAAAAAAGAAAACTGTAGATGGAGAGGGAAGCTACAGATGCTTCAGGGAATTTGGCAGTGGCTCGACCACAGCACTAATGAACCCAGACATAGGTGAACTCTCAGGGATCATGAGGGTGTTAACAGCCACAGACAGACTGCAGCCAATTACACCTAACACAAAAACAGGGAGAAAATGATGTATGTCACAGGGAAAGTTCAAGTTTTAATGACTCTGGATAAATGAAGCACTTTATAGTTATAAACCTGAAAATTGGTTAGGATTTTAAGCTGTGCTATTTGTTTTATTACTCTTGAGTCATTTAGCTCCTTCCTGTGCTATATTTAAATACAATATATATTTGATTTTACTCTTCTTTTTCTTGTTAAGCCAGGGCATTTTCTTTTTGCATAGCACATTTTCAATAACAGGGCAATTCAAAGCGCTCTACTTGATTAAGAGGAAAATAAAACAATAAATAAGTTGAAAAAGTTTGAAAACCAATTAATAAGGATCCATAGAAAAGACAAATGGGTTTTAGTGTCACTTGATATTAGTAACTCAATAATAAAGTAATGTATTATTTAACATAAGATCCTGTAGAGTCTGACTTAAAAAAATACTGAATGAATCTGAATAAAACACTAATAACACACATTTAGTTGCATTAAAATGCATTATTTCATAAAAATTTGTTTGTATTCTCACTAAATAAATGTTCTCCAAACACAGGCTAATTTCTCATAATTGTGTGTGTTTAAGCAAGTGCTGCTTTGTATTCATTTTAAAACCTTTTTTATACATCTTTACCACATGTAGTAGTAAGAGTAGATCCCAAATCCCATATACAAATGCAATATACAAAACAAAAAGCAAAATTTGCCAAGTTTGCACAATAGAAGACGTTAAACCTAAAGTCTCCATAAACCTGTTGAAAAGCAGCCGCCGTGTTATACAGGCATATCACCTCTGGTGAAATTTTCCTACATTCAGGGACCAAAGCTGAAACCTTCTCTTAGCATTCTTCTTTATGCACAAGAACAAAAAATATTCTTTTGAATTCTCTCAGCATTTACAAAGATATCTGCTGGAAAAATAAAACTCCAGCATGTACAGCAGCTCAGTTGCATACAGGGGGGATTTGGAAAAAACAATCACAATGTCATGTCAGAGCACATACATAATAGATGAGAGTTTCCTCTGCTCAGTATGCTGCTGTGTGGTAACTGCAGCTGTTCAGAAGAAAACAAAGAAACACTTCAGATTCAGATTGAGAAAGCAAGAAAACAGCTTTAAAAAAGATGTTTTAGAAACGGCAGTGCTGTGATAATGGCGACAGGGTGTAACATGGAAAGGAGAATGAGTCATTTTTACTCTCCGAAGACAGTTAAAACTTAGTTGTACATTATTAATATAATGAAAGAAAATAAACTAAGTGACATCACAATACAAAATCCCTGATCCACTGGGTTATTTCTTGTAAGTATCCCTAATGTTTCTAATTTAACTCAATAATTTTGATGAGTTACACATTGTTTGCAACCAAACTAAAGATGCAAAAATTGTAAAAATGTGTATCTTGAGTTTTTTCTCTTCTGAGGCAACTCTTGTCTCTGGGAGAGGAGATGTTAAAATCTCCTTTACTACGCTCCCTGTGGATCCGGTCACTCCCAACGTCTCCAGTGGATACCTAAACTCTCCCTCTCATCACTCTGGAGACCCAGCAAACAGTTTGCTCCTGGCAGGCAGTGGTCCAGTAAAAGATTTGCACAGAAACATGCTGTTATCCAGCAGAGTGCCTCAGAAGTTCTCGCACAGACAGAGCTGAAAGACTTTGTGGTTCAATATTTTAGGTCAAGATGAACTTTGTTACAGCTTGAAGTCATTGAGGAATTCCAAATTTGCATTTTAACAAACCTAATTGAAACCATTCCAATAACTTTGAATAAAAAAATAATTGATTGCTCATATATCTCGGTTTGTTTTTGTCATTTACATGGACTATATTATATTACCTCTGTTTTGATTGGTCCAGACTCATTGAGTCCTCCTCCTCTGCCTCTGACTTCATAAATTTTCACACATTTATGCTGTTGCCAATATTTTGTTCAATATATAAAACAAACAGCAACAAGAAGGTTTTAATGTAAATTTTATTGTAATGGGGCCCTGATTAAACAACATCCTTGGTTAATAACTCACAAAATATGGTATTTCATCTCCACTCCTGAAGTTTCACACTAAACTTTGACAAAGACAAGTTCATGCAGCTCATTCCTTCATGTGTGCTCTTCCCCTGAGATTTGCTTTTGTTATTACTGCTGCCTTCATACGAGAAGTGTGCCTGAAATTGCACCCTAACGTGACAGGGCTTGTGTTTGCAGCCTTTAATCTTGTGAAAACAGGAGCACAATCGGTAAGAGCTTTTTACATCTTAACTGTCAATTGAAATTATTTCATGTGAATCGATTGGTCCTCTGGAAAATTTGTAAGTATTTTTCTTTTCGGGTACTTTCAGCTGTCTTCAGTTTGTGCCACAAGACTCTTGTGCTAGTTTGTGTTTGGTTTTGTGTTTTCAATGGATACTTGCTTGATTTTTTTTGTATTTCTTTTAGTTGAATTGTCTTCATACCTCCTCACGCCTGTCGTCAATTAGTTAATTGACATACCTGTCACTTATCAAGAACTCCCTCTGCTTGGTTCTTTTACTCTGTGGGTTTCTTACTTTATGTCCTCCTGATGTAATCCTGTGGATTTGGTGGGTCTTCCAGGCCTCCTACAGACATGTTTTCAGAGTTTATCTAAGTAATATTTTCTAGTCATTTTCAGGTTTTCAGCTATCTGTTCTTCCTTCGAGGTTTTATTTGGGTTATTCCACCCATCGTCTACACTCAGTTGTACTTGCAGAATCGCTGGAGGGCTGGTCATTTGGAGAGAGGCAATTTTTTCCACCGCTTTATATTATACCGCTTAATGCCAGAAGAAAAATAGTAAACGAAAACATATTCAAAACTAACAATTTGCCATTAGTTTCCTGCTTAATTTCCTCCACACAAGTCAACCTGACTTCTAACATAAACTAATGACAAATGCCTGAATCGGAGAGTAAAAAATCTAGCAAAACTGATTATTTCCTCAGCTGTTTACCAATGAATTGTTACCCTTGTGTGAAATAAAAAACAAAATTCCATATAATAGATCCCCGCCTGTTATATCTCAGTGACTACATAAGGCACTGAAGTAGCAAAACCCATCAACTTAACGAGCTCATAAAAATAGGAGCTTCCATGTGCACGGATTGTGGTGAGGACGTGAGAGGGATTTTTATGAGGGATTTGTGGCAGCTAATGCTGCAGGAAGATGTATGTGACAATGACAAAACTTGTTACAGGCGACTGAAAGTAGCCCATTGGTACAAAATCCACATTTTAGTTTAAAATAGTGACTTCTGTCATGGGTAGAGCTGTTGCCTTGCAGCAAGAAGGTTCTGGGTTCGATTCCCGGCCCGGGTCTTTCTGCACGGAGTTTGCATGTTCTCCCTGTGCATGCGTGGGTTCTCTCCAGGTACTCCGGCTTCCTCCCACAGTCCAAAAACATGACTGTCAGGTTGATTGGCCTCTCCAACTTGTCCCTAGGTGTGAGTGCATGGTTGTTTGTCCTGTTTGTCTCTGTGTTGCCCTGCGACAGACTGGTGACCTGTCCAGGGTGACC